>JAIPRM010002428.1:0-19958 GCA_025469315.1 Stegophylla sp. TES_Ste_2020 | reverse complement strand
TTCTTTCTCAGCTAATTTAGCAGCTTCTTTTAAGTGATCCATATGTACTTCACTTTGTAATCTCAATTGTTGTTTGAATTTTGCTTCACCATTTGCTTTATAACTGAAACTCTATAAAAATAGTTATAATAATAAATGGTTAATTTTAAATTTAATACTACTTTGTTTTTACTTCTTTCATGAAATTATCCATATACTTTCTATGGCTTTTTTCTATTTTAAATTCTAAAACTTTATCTATGGAGTCAGAGCTATTGTTTTTTAATGCGTTAACTACACCATTCGCTTGTTCTTCACCAATTGTCTAAAAATGATATTACAGTTAATTTTTTAATATTGATACATTCAGTTCCTAACATGTTCAAGTGTGCTTTAAAGTTACATAATAGATTGTTGTATATTAGATCTTTGTCATGCATTGTAAATATGTTAAAACCTATAAATAAAATTGTAAATTTACTTTGCATTTAAACAATTCATTTTGATAAAACAATAGTTTTTGGGTAATGTAATGAACAAATACATTCAATTCAGTATCTGTTAATTTCATATTTTTATCTTCAAGTCTGACATGAGGGAATAATATTTGTAATTCTTCCTATAAAAATAAATAGTACTGAATCAGACTAACATAATATTAAATTATACAAAAAATTATTTACTTACTGAGAATTGTTTTCTAATGTTAAGAATTTGATTATTATATTTACTATAGAGTAATAAATTATCCTTTTCAGATTCAAAATCCTTCCCCAAAGATTTGATATCCATTTTATATTTGATAATCTTCTGATTAATATTTTCTTTGATTTCACTTGATATTTCAAAACTGGGATCATCTAATAAATATTGCAGTTGATCTAAACGTTTGCTAAAAGAGCAAAATACCAATAAAACATAAGTATATAATATATATATTTTAAAATATAAAAATTAACAAATAATTACCAAGCTTCTTGAGCATTTACTTTGGCAGTTTTAAAAAGTTCATCTTTCTCTGTAGAAATATTTTTCAATTTTACCAAATAATTTGAATTTGATTTATGAGAAATATCATTAACAGTTTTATTAACTAATTCATAATAATCTAGAAAAAATATTAAATGAAAACAAATTGAAATTAATAATCTTTATTTTACATTTTTGAAAATACAACTATGCTCAGATTTGTAATCAAATAAAAATATTATAATTAAGATTTTTATCTTACTTTTTAAGGCAATTAGTGCTTCAGAATATGAACTTGATACTTCTTTAAATAATGAAGTAGCTTCACTTTCTAATTTTCTATATTTGGATTGTTGTTTTTCATTATTATTTAGTACAGTTTTTTTCCCTCCAGTTAAAATTTTATCTAGAATTCATATAAGAAATATAAAAAACATACATATAATAATTATTTTTTACTCGACCCGTTTTATATTCAACTACTAACTGAAAAAAAAAGTAATAAAAAAAATTTTTTCACACATTGTAAGTTTGCTTGCACTGAAATATTTTTCATATTATTGTCTATCTATGTTTAAATTTTCATAAAGTTTGGATTAAAAAATATGAATTTAAAGGCACTTCTATCGAATTATGAATAGTTTTCTACAAAATTTTGAAAAATAACCTCTTAAAAGTACAATCTGGAGGAAAATTTTGATTCATTAAGTTTCTGACGAAAACTTTTGGACAAGTATTTCTATACAAAAGTATTTACAGAAAGAAAAATAATTTTTTTTTAAAAATATCATTGTAAAAACACTAGTTTCTTCACTCCAATCAGAATATAAAATATCTATTTAATATATTGTAATCCTTGTATTTACTAAAATTTATCAACTCAAGAGACAAATTATTTGTTTATTGTCAAACAAATAAATTCATTAGTTATATTTATAATAAGGGTAGAATACTAGTACAGTAAATTATTAACCTTCTTGATATAAGTTCTGGTGAATTATAAATTTCACTGATCCAAACTAAGTCAGATTAAATATTGGTACTTACTCTGGTAGTTCAGTTAAACTTGATTCTTGAATAGTTATAAATGGCATGTTATTTTAAAATTAATAATATTTAGTAAGTGTTAGAAACTTAAATTACTATCAAGAAAATTTGTTTTTAAAATGAGCCATTTAAGTGCTCCATCCTATATTAATAGTCTTAATTATGGATTTTAATTATTACAATAAATTTCAGTGGATCAGGGATCTGTGAATAAGAGTATTCACTACATTTTTTGTAAAATCAATATTATTTTATACTAAGAATAATTATAAAATTGATCGTTATTATCTTTTTCCCTGACTTCTTCAATTATATTTTTAATTACCTATGGGCTTTTCTATTTTTTCCGAAACACTTTTTGTTTCTTTTGATTCTAGTTTTGATGAAGCCAATGTTGTAGAATTTATAGCTGGATTTTTAGCTAGAGAATCCAATCTGAAATTAAAAATAAAATACAATATGTGTGGGTAAATTCAAATTATATATTGATTTGTACAATATAAAATAAAGGACTATTTCTCTGAAATGATTTTTCAAAAAAATATCTATTATTCTTTATGTTTAAAAAAATGGTTTTATATTTTAAATAGGTGAAATGGTATTACAGTCAAATTTGGTTGAAGTTGAAGTGATCAGAAAAAAAGTTTGAGATGTCCAAATAAATTTTCAAAATATTTATTTTTTAAGACAGTACAATTTATTAATTCCTATGTACCTCTTTATTATAATATATAATAAAAAATATTAATTTATAATTATAATGTATAATTTTAAAAAGACATATGTATGTATTAAATAAAAATTAGAAAAAGTGGCTCTGGACAAGGGCGCCTACTGAGTGAATTTCTGGGGGGTTTTACAAATTTTAATACATTTTAATGTTTTTATGTTTACTACCAGTTTCAGTAAACATCATCAGTTAATGTTCCCCTCCTCCAGTACAGTAAGTACAGATCAAATTTTATATTAATTGCATTAGTCCATCAAAAGAATCATGTAATAAAATAAAATTAAAAATTACTTTTGCTTTGAAATTATACTCCTTATAATTTGTATATAACTAAGATTTAAGAACATTGATTTAATTTGTAATGGTTTTTAATATATATAAATATATAATATATAATATCCTTCCAAAACTTTAAAAATTAATGTGGCACTTAATACTGTCTTATGTTAAGATAAGAAACAAAATACAAATTTAATCAGAAATTGCTCATGAGATATTCATATAAAATGATTTGTATGATTCCTCAGCATAAATTACCAAAGCAGTTATTTTCCTAGTTTTTATCATTCCTCTGAATATCTTTCCCGAGTTGAGTTTCATAGCCCTCCATTAGAAAATGGCAATAATGACCTTATTTTTGTATATACATGAGGAAAATATCATAATTTTATACATCAAAACTTTGAGTTATTCACAAAAATATTAGAATTAAATAAGATTTTTTGGCATTATTTCAATAAGAAATTCTAGGGATCGGGGAAAAAGTTTGAAATATTGAACATTTCCAGTTAATAAAATTTTGCATGTATTTTAATTTGTACCAAATAGGAAATAATACAATTATTATTATTTTTTTAAAAGTATTATGTAAAAATACTTACTTGGGGTTCACATTATTAGATGGCTTATTGTCTTCAAAAAGCAATAGTTTTAAAATTTTATCTGAACCATAAATATTTGTTTTTAGCCATTGTCTGAATGTTGTATCATATTTTGCGTACACTATGATGGAACTGAATCCAATTATTAATGATCCCAATCCCACAATATATTTTCCAACATTTGATTTCCTACTAAAGAATATATAATTAATGGTAAACTTTAAAATAAAATAAGATATTTTAAATTACCCCGAGGTAGAGGAATCTGTGTGAGCAAATCTATAGCCCAATGTATTCTTACGAACTAAAAATGACTGTCTAAATTGAAGTTTAGTTCCCGTCGAAACCTGTCGTACGAAATGAAATAAAATAAATAAAAAAATAATAAACACACAAATTTCAATAAAATGAGTCAAATGTCAAAAATTATGAAGTTCTTACTTTACGAAATCTCTGCAGATTGAGCATATTATTTAGCTGCTCGAAAACTTTATGAACAAGGACAAAACAAGATCAACTTTTCCAGGTTGAAAGCTAAATAGTATATTTTTCAGTAGAATAAACAGAATTAGAAAAACAGATATTTATTTATATCATGGACTAAGATATTTCTATCTCAATCCATGAATTATATTATAACAATATTATCTATTTATCACCTTACCATTTTCACTTTTAAAAGTTGTTGAAAGATTAAAGCCAAAGACATTCAACCATAAAGTAGTACAGAATAGATATATAATTTTATATATCTGTGGTAGTATTCTATGCATTAAACACACATTTAATGATAAGACTACAGATTTTAAAAATTATTGTATTTACATGGGTAATGTGAATAATGTTGGTAGACTAATTTTTCACTAAGGTAGCACTGCTTATCAATGAAAATTGTAAACAAAACAAAACTTCTTGTCGTCTTTTATACACTAACATACAATTTTGCTAGTTTACCGACTTTTTGAAAGACGTTTTTCAATGATTGACTCAAAGATTTCTTAAACAAATACTCAGTTATAACAAGATTGAATCAATTTGAGATCTCCAATTATGATTGACACAGGTAATAATAAAGTCAAAATTAGTACAATTTATTCGAATTATTATTAACCAATGAAATTGTGATTTTTAGACAGTGAAAATAAATATAAAAAACTTATGATGGGCACTATGAAAACTCAAAAACATAACCTTCGTACACGGTTTTGCCCAAAAGTATTTATCAAATATTAAAAAATCGCCATGTTTATCAAACAAGTAATTATTCATGGCTTTAAAAGTTACCGTGAACAAACTGTGGTCGAGCCATTTGACAGAAGGCACAATGTTGTCGTCGGTCGTAATGGCTCAGGAAAAAGTAATTTTTTCTATGCTATACAGTTTGTGCTCAGTGATGAGTTTTCACATCTTCGTCCTGAACAACGCCAAGCATTATTACATGAAGGTACTGGACCCAAAGTTAGTTCTGCCTACGTAGAGATCATTTTTGACAATACTGATAGTCGGTTGCCTATTGACAAAGAAGAAGTAGTGTTACGAAGAGTTATTGGTGTTAAAAAAGATCAATATTTCTTAAATAAGAAAATGGTACCAAGAAGTGATGTAACTAATTTATTGGAATCTGCTGGTTTTTCTCATTCAAATCCTTACTATATTGTTAAACAAGGTAAAATAAATCAAATGGCAACTTCACCTGACTCACATAGACTTAAATTATTAAGAGAAGTTGCTGGTACTCGTGTGTACGATGAACGAAAAGAAGAATCAATTGAAATATTAAAAGATACACAAACAAAATTAGATAAGATAGTAGAATTTATAAAGACTATTGAAGATCGTTTAGGTACATTAGAGGAGGAAAAAGAAGAATTAAAAGAATACCAAATATGGGATAAAAAAAGGAGAACATTGGAGTATTGTATTCATGACAGAGAACTAAAAGAAACTCAAAGAAAATTAGAAGAGTTAGAGAGCAGAATAAGTAATGTAGATGAAGAACAAAAACGTCTTACTGCAAAAGTAAAAGAAGCTGCGCATGAAGCTAAAAAATCTACTAAACACTTACGTGATGCTAAACGTTTAGTACACAGTGTTAAGGAAGACAAGGATACCCTAAATTTGGAACAACAAGAGTTAATAAAGCAAAAGACTAAACTAGATTTTACAATTAAAGATCTTTCTGATGAAGTGCAAGGTGATAATAATTCTAGAGAAAGAGCTGTAAAGGAATTAGAAAAATTACAAGAAACTATTAAATCAAAAGAAGCCGACTTACAAGAAATAAGACCTAAATATGAAGCACAAAAGAAAAAAGAAGAGGATTGTACTAGAGAGCTTGGATTAAAAGAACAAAAAAGGAAAGAACTATATGCTAAACAAGGACGTGGAAGTCAATTTGCTTCTAGAGAAGACAGAGACCGATGGATTCAAAAAGAATTAAAATCCTTAACAAAACAAATTAAAGATAAAAGTGATCATAAAGAGAAACTAACCGAAGATTTAAAAAAAGATGCTGAACGCTTAGTAGAACTTGAAAATTTAGTACATTCTAATTCCAGTGAATTAGAAAAACAAAGAACTGCTATTGATGAATACAATAAGCGTTATTATGAACTTAAAAAAAGTAAGGATCAGTATCAAAGTCAAAGAAATGAATTATGGCGTAAAGAAAGTACGTTACAGCAAACTTACTCAACATTAAAAGAAGAATTGGCTAAAGCTGATCAGTTGCTTCGCAGTATGGCCGGTAAAGCCATTTTAAATGGAAGAGATAGTGTGCGTAAAGTTTTAGAAATTTTTAAAGAACGAGGTGGATCTCATGCTAATCTCGCTAAACAATATTATGGTCAAGTGATCGAAAATTTTGATTGTGATGAGAGCATTCAAACAGCTGTTGAAGTTACTGCTGGTGGAAGAATGTTTTTCCATATTGTTGAATCCGATAAAATTGGGACACAAATTTTAAAAGAAATAAATAATCAAAATTTACCCGGTGAAGTAACATTTATGCCACTTAATAGATTAACTGCAAGGCATATTAAATATCCGCAATCCAAGGATGCTATTCCTATGGTAAATAAATTAAATTATGAATCACATTTAGATAAAGCTATGAGGTTTATTTTTGGCAAGACTTTGATATGTCGTAATTTAGAAATAGCCACAAGTATATCTAAACAAAGTATGTTAGATTGTATTACAATTGATGGAGATCAGGTATCGTCAAGTGGTACTCTCACTGGAGGTTATTTTAAAAATGTTCGATCTAAATTAGAAATACAAAAGCAACGAAATGAGTTAATGGCTCAAATGAAAGAATCTGAAGAGCAATTGACGTCGTTAAGAACACAATTGAATGAAGTTGAAGGGAATGTTAATATTGTCATGTCAGATATGCAAAAAACTGAAACTAAGAACAGTAAAGCTAAAGGAAATTTTGACAAATTAAAAGGAGACATTAGACTTATTAAAGAAGAAATGGTTGGAATTGAAAGATACAGAGTGACAAAAGAACGATTACTTGTAACTGCCTCTTCAAATTTAGAAGCTATGCAAACTACAAGATCTGGTCTTGAGTCTGAACTGCATCAAGAACTTATGGCACAATTATCCATCACTGATCAAAAAGAAATGGATAAACTTAATAATGACATTAAACAGTTGACTCAAGAAAACAAAACTGCTTTTTCAATGCGCATGAAACTAGAAGCAGACAAGAATAAATTGGAAAACCTATTAACTAACAATTTAATTCGACGTAGAGATGAATTATTACAAGCATTACAAGAAATATCTGTTGAAGAACGTAAACGTACATTAGAAAGTAGTAGATTAGAATTAAATGCTATCGAAAAAAAATTAGATACAATTAATGTAGATATGAAAAATATTGATACCAAAGTACATGAAGCTGTTAAAAGACAGAAGAAAATCCAAGAAGAATTGGACAAGTGGAAAGTTCAAGAAAAAGAAGCCCAAGAAAAACTTGAAAATGAATCAAAAGATCTCTGTAAAGTATCTTCTAAACAAGAAGTGTTACGGAAAAAATTAGAAGAGTCGGAATCCAAAATCAATGAACTTGGAGCTTTACCTAATACAGATTTATTTACCAAATATATGTCTTATTCCTCAAAAAATTTATTTAAAGAGCTAGAAAAAGCTAATAGCCATTTAAAACGATTTAGTCACGTCAATAAAAAAGCATTAGATCAGTTTATAAATTTTTCAGAGCAAAAGGAAAAACTTGTTTCGAGAAAACAAGAACTTGATCGTGGTTATGATAAAATAGAACAACTGATGCATGTTCTAGAACAGCGAAAATGTGATGCGATACAATCAACATTTAAACAAGTATCAAAATACTTTTCTTATGTATTTTCTAAACTTGTACCTGCTGGTCATGCAAAATTAGTCATGAAAACAGTTGGAGGGGGGGAATCGACAACAATTAATATGAGAGATGAAAACAGTGCTCGAAATTATTCTGGTGTCATGATCAAAGTCTCATTTGTTGGACAAGGAGGTGAAATGCGCGAGATGAATCAACTTTCTGGTGGTCAAAAATCTTTAGTAGCATTGGGTTTAATCTTTGCTATTCAAAAGTGTGATCCAGCTCCATTTTACTTATTTGATGAAATTGATCAAGCTCTAGATCCACAACACAGGAAAGCAGTAGCTGATATGATTCATGAAATGTCTTCAGAAGCTCAATTTATCACTACAACATTTAGGCCAGAATTGCTGCAACATGCACATAAATTTTATGGTGTAAAGTTCCGTAACAAAGTCAGTCATGTGGAATGTGTTACTAGGGAGGATGCACACGATTTTGTTGAAGATGACACTACTCACGGGTAAAATGGTAATATTATTATAATACATACTAATATTATCTTATACTTTTATTCACATGTTAAAAGTTGTAATGACTCATCTAGAATTTTTATTACAACTTCAAAATGAATTATAGTCTTTAGCTGTCATTAAACATGAATGTTTTAATCATCTAACCTCAAGTCAGTATTTTAAATTTGTAGATAGTAAAAAATATATTACAAATTACATTTTCAACACCTGTTTTAAAAACTGCTTGTTACTTATTATTATTGAATTGAATTGGGGTTAACTCCATTTTTCCATAAATTGAATATTTGTTAAATTAACATTTAATTTATTATTTGTAGATTAATCTAATCTTTATGAAAATTGTTCATATTAAAAATTTTCTTTAAAAGAACCTGTTTTCAAGCATTCATTTGAAAAAAACAGGCGTTTACATTTAATAAATATAAATTGAACAAAAAGTAAATTTATGGGAAAAAATGGAGTTAACCCCTTTTAAAATGAATTATTCAGTTATTCTTTAAATCTTGGTTGTGGGTCAATTTATGATCTACTGTAAAAATTGATCAACTAGATTTTGTCTTGTTGTTATAGTCAAATTTTTTCGGTTGTTAATAATATAGATAATATATTGAGCTATACTTCACTTTGCAGCTATAGTTACATTTGATTTGTTCACTGCAAAACTTCTCACTTGCTTCACTATCATCTTTTACACCTGCTCATTTTGCGTGGTGCTCATTTAAATCAAAAACAGCCTTAAATTTGTTTTGAAAAAACCACATCAGATGCATATTTAATATAATGTATTCTTTTGATTTTTTACGATAGGGAATTTCTTACGTAAACAAAAAATAGTGGAATTTATACCAATGGTACTTTTTTATTACTATTTGGCAACTTTAGAAACATTAGCAGAAATATGGGAGTTTGGAGACTTAGTCTTTCTACAAATCCATTCAAAGGCTGCTCAGAGTTTTCATCAATGCCATAAGATTAATATCATTAGAGTGGCTAAAACATGTTATAAAACCCTCTCCCAAATTTTTATTCAATTTCTGCCAATATTTAGGAATAGATTTGACATTTTTTACATCCAAATATGAATACTATTCTTTGAATATCTATAATATTGTAAATCGACATTTTCATAACAAGGTTCTACAAATGTGAATGACATCACTTGTTGTCCCTACATTTTGGAAGTAAGTAATTCATTATAAGACCACTAACAAAACCTTTACCAAATATTAACCAGTTCTTACCTTATATTATTAATAAATAATATTTCATTGATTATTTGTTTATTTATATTTCTGTTTTTAATGTATTCACTCTTAGAGAATTCAAGTTTTTGTTGCATAAAGGAGTTCCTATAACGTCATCCGTAAAACCACAAATAGGAAGTAAACTAAGTTAATCATTTTTAATGAATTATGCAGGCAATCAATTTCAACAACTTATATAAAAAAAGTGTTTTACAGAAACAAATAATTGTCGACATAAATGAAATTTTTAGGAATTTATTTTTGTGTTATCAAGATTTAACTTTACATTGATTACGAATTAAATTTCTGTACTTCACCTATACAACATATTATAATATAGTTGCTATGAATTCAGTTAATTTTACTTTGTCTGTAAATTGGTTGATTATGAATTATTAAAAACAAGCTATTGTTAAACTATATAAAACATAAGCCAGCATTGAACAATTATAATTTTTGTAACCATTTTGACATGATGTATTATTATTAAGTTTGCATCTTTATAAAAATTATTGATAGTTAGAAATAATTTTGGAACTGTTTTGTGTTTTATAAGTTAATACTAAATTTAGTAACATGGTCTCAAAATTGAGATACTTTTAAATTGGCATAACTTAGAAGGTTGTTCTATAAAGTACCATTTATATATATATATATATATATATATATATATATATGTGTGTGTGTGATTTATTCATAATAGAAAAGCATCCTTTATTAGGTATCAAAATATTTCATTTAAATTTATTTTGTAAATAAAGTAATTTCCGATATATTTCTACATTGAGTACCATCTTTTATACATTTGTTTTTTTTTTTTTTTTTAATGTATCATTTTAAATTCATTCCCAATTTTACTTTACACATACTCCTTAGGGCTTAGATGTTTATAATATATAATTTTTTTTTTTAAATTAATTAAATGTAATGCTTTGTCACATAAATTGTTTTATATTTAGTACAGAATCAATAGTAATTTTAATTACGTATTTAATTTTTTTATATATAAAAACTGTTAAAATGGCCTTTTCCATTCAATAATTATAAGGCTAAGATTAGACGAAAGTTTTGTCGATTATGGAACATAGCCTATAGGCAGTTAAAATCTAACATCTATAACACAAAATTACATCGATTTGTCAAAGTTATCTTCACTGTACATTTTTGTTTTCTATTCATTGCATTTTTCTTTTACTAACAAAAAATTAGTGTGATCTTAGATTAAGATATATCAAAGTAGTATTTTTTAATTAATGGATGGAAATAAATAATTTGGAAATTCATTTAATTATCTGGACGTAAATCATTAGATATTATTGAAATTATTAATATCATAGATTGAATACACTATAGGTATGCAATGCTTATGGGAATAACTTTTTAGTTTTAACTCAGTATTTCTGTCTATAAGTGAAAAATAGATTTGAAGGTAAGATAATAGTGCCATACTTATAAAAAAGAACCATACCAATATATTATATTCTATCTTTAGTCATGTTGAACAATGTTCGCATCCATCCAAGCTAAAGAGTGTTTGTGGTGACTTAAATTCATACTAATTTAGTATAAAATGATACCATTGTGTTATGTATCTATAGCATTCTTAATCTATGTTAATTCGCATGTATGACATGTGTATGTAGTGTATACTATGATTATATAATCAGATTTGGGTACATTACTCTACATTATTGTTACAAAATTACTTTAATAATATAAAATGCTGGTAATTTAGTTATTAATATTATAATGTTGATAATAACAGGTTGTATTTTATTTGATGATCTTTATATAAATCATAATATTATTACAGTCATTTTTTTTTTTTTTGGTAATTATATAAATTTTGTTGTTTCCAAATTTATATCACAATAAATAATAGAAATATTATTTTGTTACCACTGGCAGTATATTGTGTTATAATTATTTAATTTTCAAATAATTAAATGAGTGTCAAAAACAGACAAATATTTTGGAGACAATGATTACATAATTTGTTATGTAACGCACTACTTTTTGTCAAATCAACCACTTTAACTTTATTACATTTGTATAATTATAATCAAAAAGCAGTATTTTTGTTTTAAAAATGTAAAGTAATGAGCTATATAAAATGTAATAAGTACTCAGCATTGTATACAATTTAATCTTTTTAATTGCATAAGCATCGTAGCCCTTTGACTAATCCATTTTTATTTATGAACATTATTTAATTTAAAATTGATAACTTTCAATTATTATAAACACACACATACACACACACACAAATATGTATGTATATATATTTATATTTATAAATTAATAATATTAATTGTTATTAATTTAAATAAAATAAATATGTTTACTTTATGAAGCATATTATTCATGAAGAAATGTCCTCTTTATTTTATATAATAAAATATATTGTAACTGATATTTTAAAATCAAAATAAATTGTATTTTTATTATTAAAAAATAAAAATAAAAAAAAAAGTTTGCTTATGATTTTTAATGTTACTTGTTTATCTCTTAAAATGAACATGTCAGAAACATTACAGTTCAATTTTTTTTAATTTGAAATATTTTGATAAAAAAAATAAATAACCCTTAAAAATTATATTATTATGGTTATATACATACAAATATATTTGTCATAAAAAGATCAAAATTATATGTAAAAATAAAAATTAATTATATTTAAAAATGTATGTATCATTCAATGTTGCTACTTTTAAGTAATATAAATATATTTATAATATTCTTTGTGAAATTCAGTTATGAATATTTTTTTTTTTTCTTGAATGTATAAATTTATATTATTAACTTATGTAAAATATATTGAATACAGTTTTAATTTATATTATATTTTGTTTTTTTTTTCTATTGTAGTCTAAGGTTTAATTAATGTAAAATTGAAAATAAAACACAAAAATGTCAAATTTGGCATCAAATGTTAAATGTTAATACTATTTGTTGATTGGAATTTATGTTAAACAATTTTCGCACAAAAATATTGTATTTTTATTATTTTACACTTTAAAAAACATGGTTTTTAATGACACATATTGAAAAACTTAACCCCAAATTCCAAAACTTTCTTTTATAGTACTTTTATTTTCTCTTCTTTGACGATTTACAGCACTGGCTTCACCTTTAGCAAGGTTTCTATGCCTTACAGCTGCTCTATTCCTTTTCTCTATAGATTTCTTTACTCTTTCTCTAATAACTTCTGGAGGTATAGTTGTAGCTGTTGACATACTTCGAACACTATGTATATCTGAATAGCATACTTTTGAAGAAACAACACTCCTACAATCCTCACTTTCACTTAAGGATAAATATTCTTCAGAATCCGATTTTACATTATCGGTTACTTCTTGAGATGGCAAAATAGAATTGCCAATAACAGTGGAGTACTCTTCTTTCATTAATTCAGTAACTCGTTTTGCTAAATGTTCTACTTCATCTTTTTCATTTTCATAAAAATCACTTTCTCCGTCTTCAGATTCTTCTTCGTTATTATCAATCATACCAATTTCATGTAATAGTAGCTGATCCATATGCTTCGTGAAACCACTAGCCGATACTTCTACATCTAAAAATTCTTCTCGGCTATTTAAAAATCATAGTTGAAAACAAAAATATTTTATAAAAAAAAAAAATTGTATTAATTAAACACAACCATAGACCTGATAATAGGGATAATATATAAAAATATATTATCAGGTCTATGAACATAACTTACATAACATCTTCAAATGTCGGATACAAATGACTTTCATAGTTAAATCTCTTTTTGAAAAATTCTCGAATACAATTAACATCTCTATCAAAATACCTGGAACAAAATTAACAAAAAAATAAACTATAAAAAAAAAAGAGTTCACACTAGTAATGGAATGTATTTTATTGAATAAACTAATTGACAAGCTTGTTAAGAGAATACAATTTCTATTTTAGCTCCTAATTTTTTTCAAGTTCATCATTAGGCTATTCAAAAAAATATATTATTTTTTCTATGGTTGGATTAAAAATAACAACGAACATGCAATTTGTTGATAATTTAAAATAATTATTAAATAAAAATAATAATATAGACAACACATACATAATATACATTTATGTACAATTATTTTTAATTTGTCAGATGGTGAATTATATTTGAAACAAATACCTAGCTAAAAAGTTTTAAATTATATTCTATTATTTTATAAGCTGTATAATATATTTATATAAAAAATATCTACCAAGTATTAAATACATATCTAATGAAAAATAATTTATTACAATAATAACTGTATCTTAAATATTATATACTCACATTTCAGCATTTGGATGAGAAACAGACATCATTTGAGGAAAATCAATTACAACTGGTTTGTCTTCATTATTTATCATAATGTTAAATTCATTAAAGTCGCCATGTATAACTCCATGTTGTGCAAACCGAACAATTAAGTTCATGAGGTCATCGTATAAGTTTTCTACACTATTTACATTATAAAGACGACATCTAAATAATTTTATAAAAAATTATTAGTTAGTAATAAACATTATACTTCTAAAAATCAACTAAAACATAAATAAACACTAACAATGGATTACCATTAACCAGTTCCATGATTACACAATGTCGATTAGCATCAATTGGTTTTGGAACAGGGAAATCTCTTTTTGATAGTGCCTCCATGTAAGCAAACTCCTTTGTAGCAGAAATGCGTGACAAGTATAGCCATCCCGCCTTGTGACGGCGTCCATGATAATCCCGTTTTTCTTTTAAATTGCGAAAACAAGTTCTTCCTAATCTATTTAACAACAGAGATAAGTACATAACCAAAATAATAAAAAAGTCAATATTTAAATATAACCTACCTATGTAATTTTAAACAAAGTGGGGTACCCTCAGAATCCGCAACGACATAAATATTTGATTCTTTACCTACACCAATCTGATTACCAAATGATGCTACAACTTGACGAGTGGTAAGTGTTTTCAGAGCCAAATAATCATAACCCGTATTAGTTAACCTATAGCCATCATCTATGTGAAAAAATTTAATACAAATTATTAATACAGTAAAAAAATTACATTGATTTTTTAAACAATTTTTGCATCTTGTATTTAAATAGATTATGAATCAGAGCGGGGCACATGGTTTTATAATTATGTTGATTTTTTTTTTTTATACTTTCTAGTAGTGGAACTTATTTAAATGTTATACCCAGCAACTTTATAGACCACAAATTTGCTTAAGATCAAGGGTGGCCAACCTTTTAGATTTTGAGCGAAAAGAAGAAACTTATGATTTAACAATGATGTTTATTTTTTATTTCTCTTTATGGAAACACTTTTTTATATAAAAATACTTGTCCAAGTATTAATCAGTATCTCTATAGATCCAAAATCACACGAAGAATCAAAAATATAAGAATGAAGACTAAAGTTACAAATAGTGACTGATCTTCCAGGACGGAAGCCATGTATTTCATCAACTAAAATGTAGTTAATTGATGGGCGAATTGAATTAAGATTTTATCAGTGGTCAAAATAGACCACTGATAAAGGCCTACACTAATCTTATCTCAGGCTAATGACCCCATTAAGCTCATCAGTCAACTGTTCTGCACCCTGTATTTTAAGAATTATTAATAAACAGTATTACAAATACGAAAAAGAGAAAAACATCCTTTTTTATAAAAAGAGGACATCTATAGTCTGCTAACCGACATGTGCCAAGCAGATTTTTCAATGTAGTGCTTACTAAACTTTTTCCAAATGTTTCTTATTATTTTTGTAATATTAAATTTATATTTTAAATGCTATGTTTATATGCAACTTATTATTTATTTATTATGGAAAAATAATACAACACAAATAAGCTAAATAACTATAATTAATTATTAATATATTATCTCCGCGATAAATTAAGAACCATTGTCTACTAACTGGGTGAACTCTGAGGGGAGAGGGGAAGGCGGACATCTGCCACTTTTCATAGTGCGGACTATATAGTCACCCTATCCCCATAGATAAATGATGATAAAAGTAAAATACAACTTTTTATCAATCAAAATCTTAAAAAAACTTAATTCTGAATCCAGTAGATAATTTCCTATGAAAAAATTCCTTGCAAATTTGTCTACCAATAATAGAATTTTTTAAAAGTTAGCTTAGTTTCAAGTTAGAATTAAGATCCAAATCCACAGTTATTAATACAACATTTATTTTTCTTTATTATTTGTAACATATTCTTTAAGGGTGCACAAATTTACTCATAAATAGATAATAAATAATAAAATTATAATAAAGTTATTATTAGTTTTAAATTTCAAAACATTGATTAGACAAAATTGCTCATTCTCAAACACAATCAAATGAATGTGAATTATTTTATTATTAATTTTTTAAATATATCTACTCAATATAAAACTTTTCAATTATTTTTCTGTATACTTAATCAACTAAGAATCAGTTAAGAGGCTGAAACAGTTCAGAACCCTTTATGTAAAATTACACATCTACCAATATAAGCGAAAAATACCCATGGAGCAAAGTATGATTAGCTTTTCTTTTTTAAATAATATGGTGTTTAAATGATGATTATGTTTCATAAAATAGAATGACTTTACTAGAACCAGCTGAAATCCTTACAGTGCTTTCCTCTTTCATATGACAACAATCTATGTTTGCAAAGTTCTTTTAAGACTTTGTGCACACCACCATGATGTAAACTTGCAATAGAAGCAGCCAATGAAGCTGGAACAAGTTCGTGATTTTTCATTCCCATCTCAATCTGTTTGATACATACAAAATTATTACCTGTTTCCCACACTAATAGTTTTCATACTTACAGCAGTCATGACTCTGAAGTCTTCCCGGGTTAAATAACGAAGCATAGCAACATTTAACTTGCCCATGATTATAATTGGATGTAATAAAATCTTTAAAACAAAGGAACTAAACGAGTAACAACCTAACTTGCCTTAATTCACAAGTAAGTCATTCAAATTGTAAATATTGGTAACAAAATAAGCTCACTACTCAATATTGCCTCTTGTTGATTTGTAACACAGACTAAGATAGTATAGACTGGAAACGAACAGGCAGTCGGGTGGCAGGGAGCCGGGCCTCTTAAGGTATAGAAGAAACGTTGCCGGGGGGGAAATAGTACCCGTAGGAAAAGAGCGCCACCTATATTCATGAAAGAAATAAGAAGAAAAGTTCCATATTTTAATAGTTCAAAATACGAACGTAGATGACGCTCTTTTCCTACGGGTACTACACTACCAGTACCGCAAGACGGTGAAATCATTGTCGTTTCCAGTCTATACTATCTTATAGTCCGTGATTTGTAATAAATGAGTGCAGTAACTGATAATGAAATTAATAACATAACCTCAAATATTATATTTTGTCCACTACTCAAATTGATAACACGATATTTATTTTTTAATTTTTTTTACAAATAAAAAAAGTAAATACTGTTTTCCTTGCGTATTTTGCTCTGTCGACTATAAAAATGCCATACGCGAACCAACCGTCCGTTCACATATCCGAGCTTACAACGGACTCTATAAAGTTTCAAATCGAAGACACCGACTTAAGCGTGGCCAATAGTTTGCGTAGGGTGTTCATCGCCGAGACCCCAACACTGGCCATCGACTGGGTTCAGCTGGACTCCAATTCCACCGTGGTGAGTGACGAGTTCATAGCGTCCCGTATAGGCCTCATTCCGTTGACCTCGGACGAGGTGGTCGATCGTTTACAGTACTCCAGGGATTGCACCTGCTCGGACTTTTGTCACGACTGTAGTGTTGAGTTCAACTTGAACGTCAAGTGCTCGGAGGAGCAGACGAGGCACGTGACCACTGCAGACTTAGTGAGCAACAACCCTCGTGTGGTGCCTGTCACGTCGAGGAACCAGGATAGTGACATCAATGAATATGGGGAGAAGGACGATATACTTATAGTTAAGCTGCGCAAAGGACAAGAGTTAAAAATCAGAGCATTTGCCAAAAAAGGGTTTGGTAAGGAGCACGCTAAATGGAATCCGACTACGGGCGTGAGCTTTGAATATGACCCAGACAATACGATGCGACACACATTGTTCCCAAAACCAGACGAATGGCCAAAGAGTGAATATTCTGAATTAAATGAAGATCAGCATGAAGGATTGTACAACTGGAGAGCTAAGCCAAATAAGTTTTTTTTTAATGTCGAAAGCTGTGGATCATTAAAACCTGAAAATATTGTTCTTATGGGAGTTGCTGCTCTCAAAAATAAATTATCGAATCTCCAAACACAGTTCACCCAAGAAATGGATGCACTTGCTATAAATTAATTTTTAAGTAGTATTCACTATGAAGAATGTATATATTTAAATTTAAAAATATTTATTATAATTAATTAGGCTGATAATTTTAAATTTATTAAAATCAATTATTTTCTAAAGAAAAATATGTAAGTCTGTTTTTCAATAAGTATTTAATATAATAGGTAGTAGTGGTAAGTATCATTGATTATAGAATACATTATTTATATATATTTATAATTTATACATAAATTAATTATAGAGATTCTATAATCAATGGTTGTACACTAGTACCTATAATTTTATTTCTACCTTTATGTCACTTATTTTATCTACCTTATTTATTTTATCATACCTATATCTTAAACAGAATGTAGGGTCCTAGATATAATATTATTTTAGCTTCTATTTAAATAAATTTAAGCACCTAATTAAAATGAATTTATTCATAGACCCAGTTAACGTTTGGACTGTTTGAGGTATAGGTACTTCATGTAAAAACACTGGTTATAAAATAACATACAGATAATTACGACCACATGTTACTTATACAGTAGCTATCCACAAATTTCTGTCAACTTTAATATTGCCATTATGGATGTTCATTTGTTGATAGTATCTAATTCCTGAATAATTTATATTTACAATTTACATGAATCAAAATAATTTATGGATTATTTTTATCTAAATTATTTAATTGAATATGTGAATTAGTGTTATATTTTAGGAATAATGTTATTTATTAATGCATGAATCAAAGATACCATAGTAATTTAGCCCAAGAAAAATATTGTGGACTTATTACTCTATAACAGGTGTATGCCCAACCTGCTGCCCACCAGTGAACTTTTTATAAATATTAAAAATTTGTAAAGGTTTATAAATAAAAAAATAATAATAATAATGAAAACGAAAAATGTTATTTTAATAAGCTTATAAAAAATATTAAATAATTCACAATTTTTAATTTTAATAAAAAAAAGTAAAGTATAGACAAGAAAGCCGGACATACTTTGTATCAAGGATATTCTTCGCTCCTCCGGTCAGATACTCTGGGGGGAAGGGGGTGTAGAATTTTAAAGAAACGATAAGTCATTTATTAAATAAGACGATTCTGAACAAAGGAAGTTAATAATATAAAAATATAAAGAATAATATAATAGTTGTCATTTTCAACACACACCAGAGTATCTGACTCAAAGAGCGAAGAATATCTGTGGTGCAAAATATGTCCGGCTTTCTTGTCTATACTTTACTTTACTTTATTTTATTTTACTTTACTTTTTTCTTGTCTTATAAATGAAGGAAAAAAAATTAAACAGAAAAAAATTTTTAAAAAAATATCCAAAATTTTTTTCCCATTTTTTAAATTTTTTTTGTGCAAAAATGTTCCTAATATTATTGTATATCTATTTTTAAATTTTCATTAATTGTGTATCAAAAAATTATGGTTTCCCCGAGTCTTTTTTGTTAAATTTTCGGTAGTTTTTTCCAAAAAAGAAAAAAAAATTGAAGAATTGAGAAATTCAAAAAATAACCTGTTTAAAGTACCAACTAGAAGTAAATTTGGTTTCAAAAAGTTGCTGATCGAGATATTTGGACTAGTAGATCCATACAAAAAAGTGTTCACAGAAAAAAAATAAATAAAAAATAAAATAAATAAATAAACGTCATTAGAAACACTAGCTTCTTCACTTCATTCAGAATCTAAAAATTCATTGGACTTTAGAATATTAAATAAATATACATTTTTTAGATTCTGAATGAAGTGAAGAAGCTAGCGTTTTTACAATGATGTTTATTTTTTTATTTATTTTTTTTTTCCTGTGTACAACTTTTCGTATAGAAATACTTGTCCAAAAGTTTCGATCAATAACTTTTTGAAACTGGATTTGCCTCTAGATTGTACTTTAAAGAGGTCATTTTTTGAATTTCTCAATTCTTCAATTTT
>JAIPRM010002427.1:0-30569 GCA_025469315.1 Stegophylla sp. TES_Ste_2020 | reverse complement strand
GAGTCGTTTTTGTCAAATTTTCGGTAGTTTTTTCAAAAAAATAAAATAAAAATTGAAGAATTAAGAAATTCAAAAAATGACCTCTTTAAAGTACAATCTAGAGGCAAATCCGGTTTCAAAAAATTACTGATCGAAACTTTTGGACAAGTATTTCCATACGAAAAATTGTACACAAAAAAAATAAATAAATAAAATAAACATCATTGTAAGAACATTCACTTCGTTCAGAATCAATACACTCGAATCGTATTCCATTGTATGCAATAGAATACATCGGTGTCCGACAATAACAAAATATAGTTTATTGTGTTTTAATGGCGAGTACATAACAAGTGTACGTATTGGCCATTTCGACTTAATTCGCTCGGATTTTCCGCATTTCCGCATTTCACATTCGCCACACAGAACAAATTGAAATAATATTCCGCAGTCCGTGACTCGAGCATTATGATGATATGGCATCATAATAATAATAACACTGCAACGCACTCGTAAATTGAATTATACGGGGGGGGGGGCTCATTTATTTCAACAATACGAAATTCGTATACTAGCACTGTATTATATACCGGCAATGGAAAACGAAGAAAATGATATTCTAAGTACACAATACGTTTTTCGACGAGAATATTATATAGGTACCGCGGTATAATACGCGTCTACGATTGAATAGCGCAATGTGTACATCGCGTATCGGGGGAAAACGAACAAAACAAAAACTCCCGAAATTCTGTAAATACTTATTCCGAACTATTTACGAAATAACGTCATGTTCGCTTCGGTTTTCCTCGGTATTTCTCATTGTTATTGTTAAGAAAAAAAAAAAAAAAAAACATTGTATTGAATGACATCATTACACTGCCATAACAATATAGTCGGGGTTTAAAATAGAGAGAATTCGCGGGAGAACCGAGTAGTCCTTTCGTGGTACACGGCACTCGAGAAGAGATGAACAGGTTGGAATGCTCAAATTTGGGTCAAATATGCTTTAGTCGAAAACAGCAATGTTATCGAGGCAACGTGGTTAAATTCTGAAAAGCACTTAAACGAGATAACCGTTCAGGCATGCCCCGAATAAAAGAATACAAGTACAATGAGATTCTAATAGTAATAGTCATGGAATGTTATTATTTAAATTATATATATGTGTGTGTGTGTGTGTGTGTGTGTGTGGGTGTGTGTTAGCGAATCGAAAAGAAAACCCCGTACAGGGTAGTTGAAAGCTAATGAGATCATGGTTTTCGAATAAGAAAAGATTTTTATTTTAGTATGACTGTGATTCAAGGTGTTAAAATCACGAAAATATTTTGTAATCAATATATTTAGAAGTTTATTATCAATTATCGATAACTATGATGTTAATATCAATTTAATAAAAAAATGTTTTTTTTTCAAATGTATTTCCGATTAGAAATGAATAACAAAATAAATTCATACTTTTTATTTAGCTATAACTTAGTTATAACTCAATTTTATAAAAATTTTGGTAATAGCATATTATTTTGCCGATTGAATCAATTTTCTGGTAGTTTTCCTTTACGTATAGAAAAATGTATTGAACATTTTTAAAAATTACCTCTTTAATTTTCATCCGGATGTCGTTCATTTATAAAGTTACTGATTGAAACTTTTGAACCAGTATTTGTATATTAAAAAATGTTCACAGACGGAGAAAAAAATATTATTAAATAAACATCATAATAAAATCATAAATTTCTTGCCTCCACTCAGAATCTAAAATATACACTTGAATGGTGGAATTATATGAAATTATGCTCAAAAATTTTACGTTTTCAATAAAAAAAAAAAAAAAAAATACTAAATTAAATCAACAAATGCAATATTTAATAGAATTGAAGTCTTCAACTATTCAGTACAGGCGTCGTTTAGAGAGGGGATTTTAGATGTAGGTACATAAGTATTATAGTTTATTTGTATCAAATTTTGGTATTTTGTTTAAAAACAAAAAAACTTATTGAGACTTGTTAGCATATTTAACAAAATTAACTAATTTTGATATAAGTAAAAACACTTTGAAAATTTCAACTTTAAATGTATATAAAACAGTTGAGAAAATATTTATGATACTTGGATCATAACTAAATAGAAAAGTATGTAGATAATTTTTTTTTTCTTCGGTATGAGAAAATAGAAATTTTTTTAAGGATACACTTTTTTTCTATCAACATTATAGTAAAATTATCAACCGAACTCCTCTCGGAGTTATTTATCGACATAAATTTATCATTGAATTCAAATTTAAATTAAAAAGGCTAGTGCAAATGTTTACTTTTAGTGCATTTTTTTTTGGGGTGTCGCGTCTAAATAACTAATTATACTATGCAATAATTACCATTGCCACTCAATTTGTAGGTAGTTTTTTTTATACTTTGAATAACTATGACACTTATTTTTTTGTATAATGGCTTCTTGCAAGTATCATATAGATGAAATTTTGTATCTAAAAAGATTTCGGTAAAGTCATACTACTCAAAAAGTGGTTTCATTGATAACAAAATAAATAAAAACCAAAATATTCTTCAGTTTACTCAGAATATAAAAGTTAAATATTTTATAATCAGGAAAGATAAGCTAAGGGAGTTTGTTTTTTTTTTCAGTATAAAGTTTTCATTAGTCTTGGTTATATCTATATTGATATAATTTTATCAATGACTGTACTTAAATTAACCCAAGTTCTTTACGAATATGAGAAAATTGAACAAAATTAAAAACAAATTGTTGACATTTTTTTAAAAAATATGAAAAATGAGGATTTGGTCCTCTCGACCCCTTTATTGATTACCCCATTGCAATTACATAACATTCTATTGAATGGTTTGAAAAAAAAGCAAAGCACAGAACTTATGATAATAAAAATAACAATAAAGACTTATTTTAAGTATTTATTATGTATTTAAGTTCATTAATAGTTGTTTATGGAAAACTTGCATTTACATGTTCTTTTACAGAGAAATATACGTAAAATATTATGTTAATCTTAAATTGTTGTCGAATTCGTTTTCTTCTATACGAATCAAGCGTCGAAACAAAAGCGAATGAGCATACGATATTTTATGTCCTCATTATTATAACATATTGACCACGCAAGTCACAACGATACCGACATGAAATTATTCTAGTTTTTATCACGCGTGTGTGATTTAATAATAATTGTAAAACGTTTTAGAGAAGCGTCATTTTATTCACCCTTGCGTGAAACGTAATCGTATCGCTCTCGACACATTTATTATTATTATTATTATTATTGTTATTGTTAATAAAAATTCATTTAATTCGTTTGAAACGTGTTTTCACTCGCTCCCTTTGTCTTTTATTCGAGTTAGAAAAAAAAAAAAAAAAATACAAATTTCACCGATCCTGCGGGAAACGATGGCGGTGCGGCGACTCGAGTGAACGAAACAAACATTTGGGGAGCGCGTGTCATCCGAAGAGCTTTTCGACGACCCTTGTGCAACTGGATAGAGAGGGAGGGGAAAAGACGGGAGAGCACGTGAAATCTCTCCCTCAAGGGTAGGGACGAACGATCAACAAGTGCGATTATACGGCCTGCCGCCGCCACCACCGCCTTTCGAGCTCTCGCGATATTTTTGTTTTGTTTTTAATTCACTTTTCAGTTTTTTTCCCCTCCCCGAAAAACTTTTGCCACTTTGAGCCGACCGCGTAATTATTACGCATTCACGCGTGGTATACCACGCGCACACATTTTAACATAATATACACCGTCATCACCCGCTATTTGCATGACCGACCGTCCAATAACGGACGTTTTAACCACTCAAACACGTTTACGAAAAATAATAATTGGTAGGGGAAAAATTTAAAATTAAACATGAATGAAATTAAGTGCACTTCGTATTTCCAAAATGAAGAATATTTTGTTTATATTATTATCATTTAATTTATACGATTAAAGTTGTATGCAATTTTCCACTTAAAATTATTGTATTTAGAAATAATTTTCAGCAATAGAATTTCTCAGCGATTCAATTTTGACTTTAAATGCTAGTAAAAAAAAAATGGGGCTTAGGTAGAAAATCAAATAATGAATCCATTCGTAATAAGAAATTTTCCAACGGATTAAAAATAAAGGTTTTATGAGGACTTGACTAAAAAACCCGATCTCTGAGATGTTTTCGTGGTAGTTAGACACACTTGTGTGTAAAAATTTAGTACAATTTCAGCTCATACTAAAAATAATTTGATTATAGAAAAACATTCAAGACATGAAAGATATCCAAAACGATATGTCTATCGCATAATTGGTCAATTTTTTTCAGTCAATATTACACTATTGTTGATAATGGTTGAAAATTTCAAGTTTCTAATTATCAGTTTTAGATTTACGACTGTATTACTGAAATTTATTTCATGAAAAAATCTAGTTCACGGTACAGTCTAACGTTTTCACTCAACTTTGAGGAAGATTTTTCTCATTTTGGAAAAACTGTATATAATACATAATTAATACTGTACAAAGAAATGGTCTTTTTTAAGTACAGTCTCGATCAAATTTTTCAAATAAAATGCTGTTTACAAAAAATTTCAACGATAATAAATAAAAATTATTTTACAACCACTGTTTTCTTCGTTTCACTCGGAGTCTAAAATTATCTACCTAATAGGCTTATCCGCCGTATACATTCAGTGGCTCTGGAAGAAGATTATTTTCTTTGCTTTCCTTCCGTGTGATCATAGATAGAAATACATTGAATCCCTTCAGTTTGATTGTTGTTTGTTGTTACACCTAAAAACCGTCACGTCTCCTACCCGAATGACGACGATTTTCGACGATATTACAGTATAATATACGCCCGCGTTCATATTTCGTTAAACGTTGTTCGGTTCCCACGAAAAATGTCATCGTTATAATAATAATATTGTTCCGCCCGCCCGTAATATCGATAATGACAAGTTAACGACGAAGCACAGTAAACGATGTAAAAAACCGGAAATAATATAACGATTCGATATTATACTGTTATTACGACGTATTATGATACCTACGCACTCGCGCGATTCTATTCGGAAAGAGAGAAAAGAAGGATGAAATATATATAGGAATAAAAATGAAAAACGATTTCTGCGTTTTCCGCCCCTGCCGTCATCGATCTGCGGCGGCCGTTTCCGATAAATTATTTTAATAATAAAAATATCCTATTTTTTGTTTTTTTTTTTTTTTTTTTTTCGTTCGCGTATACACTCGAATACGGATTATATTGTTAAGCTTACGATCAATCTTATCGAAAAGGACGAGTACGTTTTTAAACGACCTCCGCCATTTATACTTACACAATATATACATAATAATATGCATATATATATTATAATCACTGCAGCTCGGGCCGTCGTTATACGCGTAGTATAATCCGTATTGATTGCCTCCGACGAGCCGAACGTACAATGTATACCTAGTAAAATAGTATCATCAAACAATGAGGAGGAGTGGGTGGATTAAAATTAATCACCGTTTGACTGGAAATCGCGGGGTGTGGAGCTGCCGATCGTGAGCGCGATTCCAATTGACGATATTGGTTATTTCTCAAGGGCTAGACGTCGGGAGATTACCGTAGTCCGACCGCCGCACGAGGCCGCATCGCAGTTATCAATCTATCTATCCCTCCCCACCTTTCTCTACCAACACTTTACCATGTACACTGACGGCTGTAACCCATAAGCGCAAAATGTAACCCAAACGCGACCCAAAAGCGCAAAAATAAACATCCCATAAGCGCAAATAAGTTTTACTAAAATAAAAATCAAATTTATTTTATTAAAAACACACCTAGTTATAATTTATTGCGCTTTTAAGTTATTATTATAAAATATATAATATATTATCATTATTACTATAGTGACTACCTTAAAATTAAATACGAAATTTGAATCCCACAGTTTTTAAGTAATTCATCATGAAGATTTGTTTTGAAAAATGTAAATGTGTTAAATTATTATTTGTTGAGCTTTTAAAGTTATTGTTATAAAACGTATTATGTATAGTTAATGATATAATGTGTAAATTTCAGAATAATTTTTTTTCGTATTCAGTCTTAAGTCACAATTTTTCAATTTGTCTGTACTTAGCTTGTCCTAGGTGAAATCGGCCACATTTAATTTTTGCATTTGGAAAAATACGCAATGGTCTACTATGAGCAGATAGTTCAAAACCTAAAATTGTCATTTAAGGTTATAGTTTGTTATTACAAACTATTTACTTGAGTGCTAATAAACGGTTATCATAATATTTTACGATAAGACACTAAAATCATTTTTGTAGAATAGAAAAGTACAGTGTATTTGAGTACTAAACTACTAAATATAATAAGTTTCAAAATATTAAATTTGCGCTTTTATTCCATAACCAAGGTACAAAAGCGCAAATCAATTTTGTGCTCATGAGCTATTGGTAAAAATAGACCTTTTGCGCTTTTGGGTATCACCGACACTGACACTTCCTAACCCCTGTAAAAATGACGACTCTCGACCGCCGTGAACTCGTACAGAGAGTGGACTTGCTAAGCAAGTGCTACGTCATTCTAAATATCGGCAATAGTTGAAACCTTAAGTTAGGTGGCCATACATCCTGTTTTATACGGGTTTGCTATTTGATTCGTATTTTGTTCCAGTTATCCTCGGAAAAATCGTATAGGACAGGACCCTTTTATCCTTTTTTTTTTTTTTTTAATATTATTTTCTCGCGTATTTTCAAAATCATAATTTTAAATTATTTTCATATTGTAATAGTACGATTAAAACCGACTGTCATTTGATAAGTACATTTTTGTTTTTTGTTTTTGAAAATTTTGCATATTTTCTTAATTACTGGCCATTAATATTTCTTAAACACTATGCACAGTTGAAGTATTGACTTAAATGTTTTCAAAACTTTGTTGTAAAATCTAGCATAATAATAAATTACAATTTAATTGTATTTATTGTAATAGTTCAAGAAACATTGATTAATTTTAACCGAGTGGATTATATGTAAACTTAAAACAAATTAATATTTACGATTATGAGATATATTTTTATGTGACCTATAACAAATATCTCATTCTACTGTATTGTGTTTAAATAAGAGTCTGTTAACTAAAGATAACTTTCCAACGAGTTCGTTATTTTTTTATTTTTTTTTTCAAATTAATTGTGTACTACGAATTACATCTTGATCATGCAGAAGTTGCCAATTAGGGAGGTGAAACAATAGATTTGTTTCAATAGGGGTAAGTGGCCAATTTGGATATTTACCTGAAAGAATCACCAAAAGTCATTTATATTCATGTATCATCGATCTTCTTCTACTTTTGAATCAAAATGAGAAATCTTCGTGAAAATTACCATCACTGAGAAGAATACACACACAAGCTAATAATATCGAGTTGTTCTCTACGATTTTTACCGGCCGTCGATCGATAAATGTAGGAAAAAAGAATCCCAGTTATAAAAGTCTAGGTAAAAAAAGAGCCACTCTAGGAAAAAAAAGTTTTATTATTATTAAAGTCTAAAGTTCATTTATTAATTTTATTTAAATCAATTTTTTAATTACAATTAATTTAAGTCTAAAAATAGAAGAGCATGATACTTTATGATAATTATAATAATTCAATCATATGTTTGTTATACTTACAGATGTTAAAATATCTAACGTACTAATTTTTTGGTTTCGCGCATATATATTTTGTATACTTTTTTCTACGATCGGAAATTGTCCTTATCTTTTCTTCAACTATATTTTTACTTATTTTTCTAGTTGACCAAATATCGGATCAACAGATGTGTGTTTTGATAGATAATAATATAACATAATGATAACAGATGTACACCAACATGTTCAAACATTTTATATTTCACATTAACTTAATCAGTTCTATAAATTATAAACTAATAATATTAATTATGAAATACAAAATACAACTGTACGAGTATTAATAGAACTGAATAGGAGAAAAAGTATTTCGGTAAATTTTTCAATGGATTTTTTTCCCGGGACTTTTTTTTCCATGATCGGTAAGACACCGTTTCATTCGGACAGTTTCATTACACACATTACATGGTGCCTGGAAAAGTTTACGTACGCTTTATGTTCCCGTTAATACGCAAACCCGAAAAGATCATTTTCAAAGTTTCTTTGGCAGGTGAATCCGTACGCGTAAAATACAACACACACATATTTACGCGTGAGAGGAAACGTGTCGGAGCTGGTCGGTTTTTGAGTGCGCCGAAATCCTCGGAGTAATACTCTTCTATAATGACTATGGTCGTTGTCACGGGACTTAAACTCTACGGCGGCAACAGTACTCACATACACCGCCGCCGCACCGTGACGTAGCGATTTTCAACAGAATAAACGCGTACGGCCTTACGTTGTTACAATAGTAACTTTCTATGGTCTTGAACGAGCTTATCGTTTGTGAATTTCAAAGAGACCTGAACAATAATAATTATACTTTTGGTACTGAAATACCAGCTTGAAATCGATTTCGAATGGAAACTAACATGATAAAAATTAAGTCTTTGACTTTACAACACCAATGACAATACATAACATATAATAATAATATATATTTACAGGTTAGATCCCAATATAGTGGTATAACAAATGTGATAAATAAAAATAGTTATAATGATACACACAGATTTAAAAATAATTTATGTGTAAGTAACAAAAACAAAAAAGCATAATATATATATATATATACATAAAATGTAAAACAATTAGGAAAATAAATTGGGGGTGCTCATTGCCCAGGCGCATCCGTGTTTCGGATTATTCCGTCCATAGTTTGTTTTATGGATAGGTACAAAAAAAGGGGCAAGTGCTCGCATAGAATGGGCAGATATTTTAAAATTTAATTAGGAGAGCAGTGAAGGTGCATCAATACTTCCTTGCATCATAACCCTTTTAGGAATTCCAAGTTTGCATTAGCTCATCTATCAGTCAAGGAGGTAAGAGCAAGCTTCTGCAATACTGGATAGTAATCGTGTGGAGGATGATTAATCTTTAATATGAAGGATTCAGAGGACAAAAAACGTCTTTGGACACGTTCAATAAGGGTAGAGTCAAAGAATGTCGCAAAGAGTCGCAAAGAACTGATGAGTATTCTAATAGCGACCTCACAAGAGAGCAGTAGAATGCCTTGAGTGACCTTGTGAATTTGAACTCTTTGGATTGTCGCATAATAAAGCCTAGAGTTTTAAGAGCTCTACAATATATCGCTTATATATATATATATATGTATATATTAAGATGATAATTTTAAATCGATTTTGAATACGTGCAAGTCATTCGTATAACTTTTGGATTCTGGTTGAAGAAATTATTTCTTTTCTCTTTGTGGAAACGTATAACATTTTGATATTTATTAGTTTATGATTAAAAATAATACTCGAACAAAGTATGAATCTTAAAGTGAAAACGAGAGAGGTGACACTAGATGTACTTAAAAACACTACTCAAATAAAATATTATGAACTTTGAAACGGTGTCGTGACGATTTTTTTAACCATACATTTCCTAGACACCTACGTAAGTCCCTCGTCGTCGGTAAAATAGCAATTTTTTGTAAACTCACTGACTCGAGACAAAGTACAAATATAAAATAATAACGTCTGTTTCCAAATTCTCGTTGTGGTCACAATACATTCGTCTCCGTAGCCGGTTGAAATAAATTTTGAATTTTCCACTCGTCGTATTATATATTATACAGATTCACGTTTTCATTCGTCATCTCGTATTCACAGTTCGACTGTTTATCCACGTGCGTTCCGTATTTGACGATCGACCGTAGCGCTGCTACTGTTTATTTTAGACACGACGGTGTATTTGCATATTCAACGTAATTACAATTATTCACGGGGGAGATTTGCTTTTACATCCCCTCAAAAGCTTTGTTAGAAGTAGGCATTTAAAAATATATATGTATAAATGTCGTTTTGTGAATAAAAATCGGAAGAAATTCCCCTCATTAATTTACGAGAGAACGTTCGATTTCTTATTCACTACTATATTTTCGGTCATAAATAGTGACCGGAAACAATAATTGATTTCGTTACAATTATATTGTTTTCATTCTGAAGTCCAAAATCGCGATCGCCGGACATACTTCATAACACGGACATTCATCGCACCTCTGGTGAGACACTCTTTGCTGGTGTGTTGAATTAAAAAAAAAAAAAAAATAAATCATTTCTTCAATAAAACAAATCTTCAGCTAATATACAAAAATAACAATTATCAATATGTTTAACAGTTGTCATTTAATAACAAAATAATGCATTATGCAATTCATTTAATTCGTGTAAATGATCAAATTTGTATAAAAAGTTACGTAATAATAAGTACTAGTAGCACTGAGTGGACGAAATTCAATCATAATAACAAAATAACTTCATATTTGTGTCATTATACACTGATATTAAAAATTATACTGAAATACATGCATTGAACTTAAATGTTGAACTAAAAATTGTCTTGTTACATACAACATTTATGAAAAACAAAAATTGATTTTTAATATATTCCCTTTATTCTCTGACACCTAATGAATATTCCATAAATAATTTCAAATTGCAATAAAATATAACCATCAAAATAAAATAATACAGCGACTCTAATTATCGTAAATCAACATTAATTCGCTATAACATAATTAGTACTTATATGTTTATCGTGTCACTTCTGGTCAGTCAAGGTTGAAAAAAGTGTAAAAAATTTAGTTTACCAGGTAAGATTTGAATACTGTACCGTCGCATCCGGACTGTTTTGATTAGATTACTAGACTAAAAGAACAGCGTTGAAACCAGTCAAAACAGTAAATAACACAAGTACCCAAAAATATTGAACTTTTAAAATAGAACAATTAGAAAAGTAATGATGAGTGAGGATTTTAGTTAACACCACTATAATAAGAGTCGAAAAAAAAAAACATAAGATTGCGAAAAAAACCTTACTATCCTGTTTGGGTGTTCATAAACCATAAATACGTATACCATAATATTTGTCCGTATTTTTTTCTTCTGATTTTATTTTAAATCAAGCCCTTGTAAAATATTAAGTTATTTGTCCGTAAGAAATTTTATTGCACAAAAATAAATTCGCAATGGAATTTTTCACCTGGGTAGCAAGTTTCATAAAGATAGGTTGAAGGAATTTTCTTTTATGTACGTTAAAATGTGTAATTTTTGGTAAAACTAACGAATTCCGTCGGAATGCTAACTTCAAACGGTTATAGAGAAAGAAGTTTACTTACAATTTTTGAGACTTTTTTAGATCGATTAGACATATATGTGAATAAGGTCTTATTAAATTTTCACGTTTTAATATCGTGAATTAAAAATTTTATTAAATAATAACTTAAAAAAAAAATGAGATATTTCCAATATTTCCAAAATGTTATACTTAACTTAAAATAATTGATCAAATTATTATTTTTTTAAATTTTTGTGATCATTTTTATTATTTGTTTTGTATTATTTAATGTGTAAGTCCATGAATATTTCGATAGTTTTTTGTGCATAAAATTCCGAACCCTAGTTACCGTGAATATTTTTTTGGGGAGGAGACTATTCAGCCAATTCACTTTTCGTCCTATAATAATGTTCATTTTCGACAGGTACACTATTTTGGTTACCAATTTAAACATTTTAAATATATATTTTTTTAATTTTTCTCTATTAAACTACCAAATTAATAAATGTTTTTAAGTTATTCTTGAAAACGAGTGATAACTAAGAACTGAAAATAATTGAACAGTCACCATTTCGGGTACAATTAGTTCAAGAATTTAAATATTTTATAGTGAATCCGACATCAGATGTTCTATACGTCGTTGACGGATAAAAATTAATGGACCACCGAGAATAAATAACTTAATATTTTTGTAATAAAATGTGTGGTTTTTTAATTACAAAGGTTTTTTTTTATATATATATATTTAAGACTTAACATTGATGATCAAAATTGTGTACCGGCCTAAAAACGGACATTGCAAAATGACCGAAAACGGTCGAGCTCTCACTTTTGATAATACTTCGTTTAATTTTTCTTATCGGCCGGCGCAGTAAATAACGCCCACGGCAAGTTCACCGAAAACAGCGCGAAACGTTTCCAAAAATCGTTTTACATCATTACTCATTTTCATTTCACTCGAACGCGCACCACCACTATTCATATAAGCTCGCACGCAAGTTTTAGATGCGCCCGTACCACGTGGTGGTGATGGTAATAATTCGATACGGTCCGTTTGGATTCGTACAACAGTAGTTAGAGCCGGGTTTTTATTATTATTATGGTTTTGAAACGTCTTCTGGGGCGGCTCAGTTCGTGGAGCGTTATGAAGCGCCTACTCCGAACGGTTATTGTTGTCAATGTGGACACACACACACACACACATGTATATATATATATACACATGTATTCACATATTATGCAATACGTTCACGTCGTTTTGAGGACCGTTTTTGGTCGGCGCTCATGCGTGTGCGGACGCATAAGCGCAACCAGCCAAAGCCACTCACTGCGGGGGATAGGTAGGTACTCGAGTGTTACAAACGTTAATGCAGATCATCGGTTGTTACTTCCCTCCGAGCTAGCTCGCTCCATCGTGTTTCACAACCTACTCTCGAATACATTCCAAAACACAACACGACGAAAACACGAGTATTCTCTAGAGTTATGCGTTAACATCACGGAGAGGGGAATGTGCAGCAGTAATTGTTCGAGAACGTTGCAATGTATGTTAATTATTTGTAAACGCGTCATAACTGTCGTGTTAATAATATTAATATTATGATAAAATGAATTTTATTTCCACGCAAATAGTGTTTGTCGAAAAAAGTTACATTCTATTTGTAACAATCGTCGATTAATTGCTGATTATTTAATCAAGACTTAATATAAATTAATATTTTGTTATGAAATTATTCTATAAATCAATTCGCACCCTTAGTTCAAGACCGTCATAACTAAAAAAAAAGGAAATATTGAGTTATGACCACTGTAAGACAGAATTTTTTCATTCTACAAAATGCAAGAACGCCACAAGTTCTATTACAATCTCAGTTTGAATAATAGTCGTTAATTCGGTCTTATAGTATGAGAAATCAGTAACTAACTCAAATCAATACTGCCATAATCCAAAATATTTCAGTTCTTATTTTCACTAGTTTTTTAAGATAATACATATTTTAAAATTCAAGAGTGCCGTATTTCGGTTTATGGTGGTTCGAAGTAATTTTATAGTGTACAATTAAAATCATAATACAAATTTTAAACCAACACATTTCGTTTTGTTGCAGTTTTGTATTTTTACCCCCGATGACATATTGTGTGATATTACAAAACAAAATCGCCCTTTTTTGAATTGTGGTGTAAACAAAGAGAAATATAATATTTGAAAGTTCCATAAATCTAAAAGTGGCAGTTTCGCATTATAATTCATAAATTTCAAACTGCCATAACCCTGATTTCTTAGGCATTAAATCATTTATTTCATATTTACAATAAAAAATAATTAGTTTTATGTAATATGAAAATAATTTTCAAGTGGCAAAATCAAATCTTAAAAAATTAACGTTGGGCAGCATTTTGAATTTTTCAAATCAATATATCTGAAAACTATGTTTTTTGAATTACGGGAGTATTGCACCAAGGCCAAGGGTGCGAAATATCCGAATTTCGAAGATTTTCTTCAGACTTATATTTTTAATATGTCGAGATAGTGTAATCGTATTGTTGGTCAGTTGAAAAGAAAACAATAATTCCTAAATGGAGGGGTAGGCATGATTTTTTTCGTGTGCATTGAGGTACAATGTACAACTGTTTGGTTTTTATCCAAAATCGATAAAAATCGAAACAAAATCGTGTTGATTTATATTGAATCAACGACTAGACATAATTAGTTGAATTATTGTCGACTATAGGCGAAACATCATCGTTACTGACTGGCTCACTCGTTTCACAAGCCTAAGTATATTTAAATTTTAACATGGCCCCAGAACTAAATAATCGACAATGGTAAAATAGTAAAGTTTGATCTTAAACTTTTTGTTTGACAAGAGATAGTGATTTAGAAAACTATGACTGGTCGATTTTTGAGCAATACCTAGTTGTTATTGAATTACCTACATTTACATATTAGATTTGAATTTAAATAACATCACACAATTTATACAAATATCAAGGGTGGAATTCTGCGATATTCATGAATAGAAATTTGCATGTTGAATTTTTAAAATGTTTGAAGTAAAATATTATGTAAATACAGCAAAAAAAGCATTTAAACTGAAATTAAAAGCAAAAATCATTCGTTTCATAACAATAGAATGATTTTTAAAAGACTGCAGTACTACTATACTAATAATAAATGTTATCCCAATTAAAGCCTATTTATTAATTATTATAAAAAAGTCATATGTAAAAATATTTTGTTTTTGTATAACCTCAAAATATTAACCCTCTGGTCACAAAAATGCTTAATACACAAAAATCATTATAATAAAGTAGTACTCGTATCATAAAACAGACATTTGTACATTTTTTGTATTTTCGATATGAGTACTGAATGCATAGTAAAAGAAGCATTTTTTTTCTTATTAAATAATTTATGAGTGATAATATGATCCTAATTCTTTGACAAAGCTATGTCTTTACATAAATGTGTCACAATAGTAGTAAAAAAAAAATATCTGTGCATTTTCTATTAATTATTGTATAATCTTCAACCCGGTGGAACTAATTGTGCTACAGAGTATCACTAATAACGTGTTCATTAAAAAAAATAAATATATTTTGTTCTCGCAATTTCACGTAACAAGACGTATCGTTTTTATTAATTATTATTTGTCGGTATTTTTCATCGATTTTAGACGTAATGATACTTGGAATTTTTATGAGAAAATACTTCAGTGTATAGACACATATATGTTTTTATAGAAAAATACATAATAACGTAAAACAAAGAACTTGTATGTATGTGTGTGTGTGTGTGTGTGTGTGTGTGTGTGTGTGTGTATGTGTGTACATTTGGTAGATTCACATGAAAAACATTTACAGTAAATCACTTTTCAGTTTGTTTTTCACTGTCGATTTACCTCCAATACATATCGTATAATTAATCATGGTGTCGCCCGGAGTGGTTTTTTGTTAATTAATTTTCTTTTAGTTTCCAGTAAATGGTACGGGCTCGCACGTTCGCGCATCCACCATTTACTCTTCGCCAACGACTACATACGTATTGTTGCGCTGTTGCTCGACCAATCACGGCCGCTAATGATGCCTGGTGATGTGTTCGAAAATTAAGTGTTCGCCTCGAACGTGACGTGTTCTAATGAATGGCGTTCGAAAATGCAAGTGTTGTTCGATTGAATTTTTGCTCGGATAAATTTGTTTTTTCAAAAACTTTTCAATTACTATTATTATTATTATCAAATCGATATTAGAACGTTCCATTTTATTATTGCTAACTGACAGCTTTAATCTACTCGTTATACTTCGGAATCAAGTCGACCGTAATCATGATGTGTAGGTAATATATACCTCTGTAACATATATACTTGGAGCACAGCTTAGAACTGCATTTACGAATGATGAAAGGGGACAGAAATTACTAGATTACTTTGAAACTACGCGTGTTTTAGTGCCTGAGAGATCAGTGAGGGCTCCGCGGACGAAATCCACAAGTAAGGCCCACGTTATTCCGACCGGAATTATTATGGTTAGAACTGTTCGAAGCTCGATGAGTTGAACATGAATCGTTGTGCACTAATAACATCACCGAATCCTTGAATAGTCGTTTTAACAATTAATTTAAAAACAAAAAAAAAATGTACAATAAATTTATTTATTTATTATTATTATTTTTTTTTTACATTGAACATGACATTTGTTCTTGATTGATGACAAAACATCTAGGTGCACATAAATTAATAACATTGTCTTCAAATGATTCAGAACGAAAACGAATACTTAATTGAAAAAATATTTTATTCATAAATTTCCAAAAAAAAAATAACGTGTCCCAGAAATAACGCCAATAAAAAGTTTAAAGTATTGTTAAATGCTTAAAAATAGTGATCAACATGAATATCTTAAGATGCTTTGCATAGAATTCAAACTTTTAACTTGATAATATATGAATATTAAATATATACCATTTTAATTATTTATTTTTTTAATTTTGATAATTTTCTTAAACATCATTATTTTTTATTATTAGTTTTAACTATATACTATTCGAACAAATCATTAATTGTACTCAGTGAAAACGATCAATTGGAATTCTTATCCAATATAGGTGGGTAAAAATACTGAACTGTTAACCGATGAGTACAACTATAGTTAATACTGATAATTGTATTAACACACATTGATTCGACCAAAACGTTATACTTAAAATATGATCCAGGTATTTGTCCTGTCATAGGCGGATCTGGAACTGTGAAGAGTGAATACTTGAAATCTTTACTTTACCAAAAACTATTAGGATTTAGAGTTTCATCTATTCTCAATACCCTTTTTTAGCGCTGAAAATGAAGTTTACTAATATATACTTTTACAATATTCCCCATTTGTATCGTTAAAAGTAAAAGAAAGATTTTTGCGTTTGTTATTCGAGTAACAATACGCAAACTACATGTTTTACTTTTGTCGTGAAATCAACCCAATGAATTTAGGCTTCTCGATATCTTAATTCCAACACATTTTTAATAACTGAAATACATACAGTGTTATGATAAAATTTAACCAAACAGATATAATAATTGGTTACCAGGTTAACAATATCGAAAATTCGATTGATAATATTATTCAATATCCGGACAAGCACCCTAATTCATAGGAATTTAATGTGTGTGTAAAAAACTCAAAACTAATATACTGGGTAATCCGCCAATGGTGTAATCTAGAACGCTGAACAATTAGTGTGTCCGGGTAGCGGAGGAAACATAAAAATTATTATACGATTTACATGTTAATTATTATAACCCTTCTACTCTTTATACGTGATCGGCATTTTTACACCCAAATGTATAAATGTTCATCGTTATCCATGGAGTTAATCATCATTATAGTAATGATTATGATAAAAAGCGTACGAATGCAAATTTCATGGTTATAATTAAATCTTTTGAAAAAAAACAACAACAACAACAACAACAGCAGCATCATTTAATATGTATATACATAAACGTATCTCTTTGTTTAGTTTTTTGATATACTAATGAAAAAGTCATGAAAGTTTTAAAAGCTCTTGTTAATTTAAATAATCAATGTAACATTTCATTTGAACGCTTTTTTTTTTTTTATTATTATTATTACAATCACAAAAGCAAAATACTATTAATTATTCAATTTTAGCAACACGTAAATATGTTAAATCTACTATAGATGCACTATATGTATACATTTTTAATTGTAGTGGCCTCCAGTTCAATTATTAAATGTGAATGTTATCATTATTAACTATACGTAGATGGTAGGTTTAAAATATCCTGTAGAACAATTCGATACACTGATAGTTATAATTTTTTTTAAATGAATTTATTACTTCGAAACAGTAACTATTCAATGAGTACGGCAATGTTTAGTTTTCAGCAAAACGCAATATCATAATATTATTCTAAACTACATTATGAAAATTTTAGATGTCTAACTCTAACAGAGTGATTTTCTACATTAGAACAAAATTACTAAAATCAATTTAATTATGGATTAAAATTCTTTATTTAGCCTTATTTTGTCAACCTCTCACGAAAAGCAAATTACTAAGCGTATTGGTATATGTTGCTACAGAATTACGTGAAAGAGCTGTATGTGCAATTTTCCCTTTTTAAGAGTGAAAAATGCATATCACACGAAAGAAAAACAAGAAATGAAAATATATAACCTTTGTCGGAATAAGTCATCAATAGATCTGGAAAGATATAACTATTAAATATTATTCAATTTGCTCATAATCATATCAAGCTAGAAATTCGAGTTGTACAATAGTGAGTTTTAAAACAAAAAATGTTAAATGTGTATTTTGCATATTTGGTAAATTTTAGTGAAAAAATACATATTTGATAAACTTAAATCATGCATATTTAATAATATCTAAATAAAATTGATTTTTTTTCTTAACATATATACTTTAAATGTACTCCAGTGATACTAGAATAAATATATTTTTAAACTACATTTTCAGTTAAATAAGGTGTCAAAACGACAACCAGTTATCTGACGAAATTTGTTGCTTTGAAATTTATTTTTTTTATTTGTATATTTCATATGTAAAATTTTTTAATGCATGGTTTACCTTTTTTAGGTCCTATAACTTTTGAGCCCAAGTCACCAATCAATCATTCAAATGCATGTATAAATATCAATCGTAGTCCAAAACATGGACAAAAGCTATACTAATATAACTGCATTGTATTGAGCTTACCCACCTTAAAATTTAAATAGATAATGACTCAAAAATTAAACAGAAATCATAATTTTTGCACATATCCATGAGTATGATTTGAGACTTCTTTTGTGTTTATTTCTTCCCCAATAAATTAAAAGAAAGTTCATTATTGATTACGCAGTTAGCTTTTATTCCAAAGATTATCTCGAAATATTGTATACTGTATAATAGTATGAAATTTTAAGGTTAACCGGGAACTCATGAATTTTTGGTTTGCACGATTTTGCCGGTGCTCGAGCAATTCTGATATTTATTTATAGATATAATTTGCACCATGCATATCTCCTCGTTCACAACATAACATACCATGTAACGATACTACACCATTATTATTATTATTATTATTATTACTATTATATGACATTTATACATACTATCCGTGTATGCACCACGGTCTGCGGTCTACCATGTTCTCTTGTCGTGTAACAAAGCCGTTCTCGAGAGTGCCTACGGCTTCATCGTTACCACTAATACGCCTATGGTTGATTCAACTATACGCTAAAATAATTACAACAGATTATAAAAACGTGAATTCGTACATTTTTTTTTTTTCATTCAAATCATGCCGTTAAAAATACGACTAATAATTCGACAATCTAACTCGTAGAATCTTTTAAATTACGTTTCAAAAGTTGCTTATCACTAATTATTATTTTCGAGTAGAATATCAGGTCCAGAATTAGCTTTGACACATTGGTGTTCGGTATAATTTAGCCTTTAGCTAATTTTATAAAAGTTCTAACTAAAAGATCCATGTAAACAGATTCATCTTGAAAATATTAATATAATCTTAAAAATAATCTTAAAAAAGAAATGATTGGCGATGAATTTTAAATTTAATAAATTCAATAAAGATTTATACTCTTTTAGTATATTAGTTTGAGGTACTGTGTATAATTATAAACAATAATCAAAAAAGCCATAGTGCTTAAAAAAAAAAAAAAAAAATATTGTTAACTACAATTTTCATCTTAGCCAACTTCAAGTAACATATACAGAATCATAAAATTACCGAATATAAACCCGAAAACAATCAACCCATAAACACCGGAATAAAAAATATAAATCACACAATAATTGAACATTGAAATAAAATAAAAGACAAAAAATATAGTACAAAACGAAAAGAAAAAACATTATGGAAATTAACAGAATGATAACGAGTATATTGAGATAAGAGTTAGTAAATATACCTATTTGTAATTATTAATTATTGATAATGTGTTTAAATTTATTCAATTATTTTTAATTAAAATAAATATATACCAAATTCAATACTTAAAATTAAAAAAAAATTAAGAGATATTTCAAAATGTTATACTTAATCATTCTTAAAATGGCAAAATTTTGTTGAACATAACCAAGGTTATTTTTCACTATTGCAGTTGATAACAAGTAAAAAAATCAAACTCTAACTTCAATAAGTTCTTTTAAAGTTTGAGACTAAAAAACTCAAATCGATTAAATACAAATCTAGTATTGCATCATTGTACTGTTTTTAGTAGTGTTCCTCGTACTTGGAATTATTGAGAATAAAGACAAAATTTCCTTTTTAGATCAACATAAGAAAATTTCTGATTCAAAAATAATAAATAAACAGGATGAAATATTTGGATGAGTTTTACTTACCGAAAAAGTTAAAAAAATATTACTTCACTATAACATTTATTTTTATAAATAAGTTGAAATAAAGTTTTACTAGGTATTTGAATAAGTAGTTTAATAAATAAAAAAAATATAGACGAGAAAGCCTGACAAACTTCAAACTTCGTACCATGAGTATTCTTCACTCATCGTGTCAATGTTCTAGGTGGTTGTGTTGAATTTGAAAGAAACGATAAATCATTTCTTAAATAATACAATTCTAAGTGAAGTATGTTAATAATATAAAGAACAATAATAATCGTGATTAGCACACATACACACAAAGATTATCTCTACCCAAGGAGCGAAGAATACGCGTGGTGTAAAGTATGTCTGGATTTCTTGTCTACACTTTACTTTTTTCATTCAATAAATAGATAAAAAAAAAAAAAAATTGATAAGAAAAAATTTCCAGTTTTTTTTCACAACTTCAAAATTTTTTTGCGTAAAAATATTTCTCATATTATTGCCTATCTTTGTTTAAATTTTCATAAAGTTTGAACTAAAAAGATGATAGTTTCCGAGTCTTTTATATCAAAATTTGAGTAAATTTTCTCAAAATTTTGATATAACAACTAAGAATTTCGAAAAATGAAAAAATGGCATCTGGATCCATTTGGAGACAAATACCGGTTTCAAAAAAAATGCTGATCAAAAATTCTGGACAAATATTTCCAAACAAAAATGTGTTAACAGAAAAAAAAAACAAACATCGTTGTAAAAAAAACATTAGCCTCTTGGCTTCGTTGAGAATTTAAAATAATGTACATCACCATGAAACAAATACATTCTTAGCTTCACTCGAATCTAAATTTACCTAAAGCATTGGAAAAAAACTCTTTGCAATTAACGTACATGTTTTATACAAACAAATCTCAAGGGGTGGAATGATCGCCCCCCCTCTTAAAACCATCCATCAGTGACCACGGGACAATAATAATCTGGATGTATATGTATTATAGTAAAGTTGCACTGTACCGTGCGTTAGGAAGCTACTTCTCGCAGCGTCTCCTTACCGAACTACGTACCATAGGAGTACTTTCAACACTATTATCAGGCGGCTGTGATGCCTGCCTGTTGATTAGTTGCCGTGTCCCGCCCTTTGCAGTATTAAAGGCATTATTGTTACTGGTAGGCAATACACCTTCGCCGCCGCCGATCGATCGCGACAACAATGTGCCCGTAATTATGTCAGAGACATATTATTATTATTATTATTATTACCACTACGTCCGACTACTACTATAACTACGACCATCATCACTACTGCTGCTCGGCAATAACCCGACAAACCGTGTACGATTGTATCGTCACTGTCGCGGTCCCCTTTCTCCCCCCCCTCCCAAAAACGTCTCCGTGCGGTAATAATATTATTATTCAATATATATTATTACTATATCATATTGTATATTGTTGCCATTTCACACATTTCACGGCACTTTGCGGGTGTGGAAACGGGGCCTAGTTTATCGCGTTTAGTATATTGCTGATATTATTATTATTATTATTACTATCACGCGAAATCGCAGTTTGCCCCAAAATTATCAAAACCAACATCACCGAATTCGAAACCGTAAACCAGTGGTGCCCAACTCTTTCTATTCTAACCCCGCCCCCCTTTTGTAGATTTTCGAAAATCTCACGCCCCCTTCCTCAATGAATAAAAAAAATTACCATATCATTGTATACTTTACAAATGTAAATTACACTTGTTCGGAACAACAACATTTGATTGATGATAATATTTATAAAATATCAAAAACAGTAAATAATATAATGAAAAAATCAATGAATGTGAATTATACAACTATACGAATAAATAAGTATAAAATAATAATAATACATTATGTTTGGCGACTATAATAACTTATCCATTATTGATATCTAATGTGTAACGGTCTTTATTAATTTTTAATTTTTTTTATACATTAATTAAAATATTTAATTCGCAAACACTACTTGAGCTTCCCCAGCAATGTTTACACGCCTCCCAAGGGGTCGTGCCCCTCCCAGGTTGGTAAAAATTGCGGTAGACAAACGAAACCGTGTGCTTTCTCCCACCTCTGTGTTGTGTGAATACCATTCTAGTCACTAGGGTTTTCTTAAAAGCCTATTTACAACAGTATCTCTAAACCATTTTATTTTATTTTATTTATACAATGAAAATTATGTTTTTTGAATCATTTAAATTACATATTTTAAGATCGTAGTTGAGAAAAAAAAAGTTCTATGCACTCTTTTTTTCCAATTCAATATTTCTATTATTTATCTAAATAAATTTCAAATACACTCTTCAGAAAAATGTATACATCAAACATAGAACTTTTATGTTTCCACGTTATTTCGATTGACATAGTAAGTTAGCCGTTTACTCGAATGATTTCTGTACTTGTTTTACATAAACGTCAACTTCTCAAAAGTAGCTTTGTAATTTGACGTTGAATTGAAAAGTGAACAATATAAACACTTATATATAGCTATGTGTACTACACATTATCCTCAAACGTTTGTCTAATTTCAATAAAACTAGTTTTTCATTAAAAGTTGTCTTTCAACTTAATGTACTACTTAGTGCAATTTTGAATTAATTTTTTTTCACTATAAAATAAAAATTTAGTTTAGAGCTATCGTTGGACTTTTGTGTCATGATCATTTGCAAATTTCGAATGTTTTTTTTTATTTTTTTACCACTAGAGAAATTATTTACTTTAGTTACCTACCTAATTGAATATGTATATATCCTAGTATTCTGCACAACGGGGTATATACACATCTTTTAAATTAATTTTTATTTTTGGACAAGAAAATCAATTCAAAATACACAATGCAATGAGTAGTCATGCATTTTTAATTTAATTAAGTCATAGAAACGTAAAAGGGGTGCGTGACATTATAGCCTGAAATTGTCATGTAAAAGGAAGAAAAACACACCATGAGGCAAACACAAATCAAATCACAAAGTTGATCACAAACCTCTCTAATTAATTACGCTCATACATGGAGTGTACACACACACACACACACACACACACTTAAGAACGGAACTCTCGTTTTCCGGTAATTATAAAATTCACTTTGGCCACCTCGGTGTACGTAAAATATATGCCTCTTTCCGGACTCTTTCAAATTTCCTATTCGGAGGCTGGATGAGAAATGACCGCCTACTTATTTGGCTTAATTTATTATACTGAGGGTTGAGAAATGTATTGATCACTCAGAATTAGACTTGTTTACCTGACATATTTCTCGTTGTCCCTGCAGTGAAAATTTTAGCATTTTATTTACTGTTAGGTAAAAATGATTAATTTAATGTCTTGCCATATTTTTTGAGGTTTGATACGTTACCTTTGGAGTTTATTTTTTAAATCGTTTCTGCTCACGTAGAATCATTTTATTTTCTGTCATTAGAATATATTATATGACCGTAAGTGAAAATTGTTTTTTTCAAATAATACGGTTTTAGCAAATCAATTTCCGGTCGAAAACCAGATAGTTATCTCTTTTCCCGGGCGCACACGAAAACAATATCTGTTCGATATAATTCCCCGAAATGATAAGTCGAACGACTTCATTAAAATAATATTACACTAAGGAATTCCAAATTTTATTCACGTCGCGTTTCAGAAATGAATGAAATAGGTTACTTTTCGACGGTTATTCGTTTCGGAGAGACTTCATCACAATGATATCATGTGCCATACAATAAAATGGGTCGGCAAGAGGTGAATATATGTTCGGGTGGATCATGTAAAATGTACTCGTGTGTGGGTGCAGGGTACAATGGATGTACACGATGGAGTCGTCAATGAACTCTGAATTGAAATTTGATTTTTATCGGAAAATCTAGTGGAGTGGCGGAGGTTGTGTCTTTTCGTGGTTCTCGCAGATTTGCACAAGCACAGCTTCTACGTCGTCTTAGTTTCGTAGAAAAGACGCGATTTACGGTGTTTATAATTTTGTTTTTGGTTTTTTTTCTTTTTCTAAACACAGTACACTAAAACCGATGACGTTTAAATCGTTGAAATTCGAGAACAAGTGAAAATAAAGTAACGCACTTTTACGTCCGTTGGGTAATATTATATAAAAATCAGAAGTCGATCGCGGGTAAAGGGTCGACGAGTCTTATGAATTCTCGTTGTGTTATTGTTTCAGTGAAACTCGATTGATATAATATATTGTTCAGATTTTTCGGCGAAAACTTATCATCGATAAAGTTTGCCGGAGAAAAGTCTCCGAACTGAATTTATTTAAATATTGTTATATGGTAATTTTATTCAAAAAACTATGAAAAAATGATATATTTTCTCCCTAGCGTATTCTTCGATATGATATTATGTTTTCGAATTCGTTGGACGTCAATAATCCGGCGAGCAGTGGGGGTAGGGGTAGGCGACCCCACGAGTCGAGACAAAAACAACAACCGGGAAAAATCCTAATCGGACGACCGGACGGCAGCAATTGATTTGAATAAATTACGAGCCGAACGGCTATTCGCGTTTCCTTAAATATTCACCGGACGACACGCCGGCTGTGGCGCGTCCGCGTTGACGGCAAATAAATGTTTACGGCGTACGCGTCACGATTTAAACGACCGGGGGCCCGGTCTGGTCTGGGCACCGTCCGTTGTTTTTTTCGGTCGAAATTTCACTTTACCCCACATCCCGTGGTCACGATCCGCGCGCAAACGTACCGCAGTACCGGTCGTAATAGCGCCATCGCAGTATACCTAGGTATAGTGTAATACCTACTGTTATTATGACACGCGTATCGTCGACACTGCGTCGCACAGCTCTATCTAGAAGTGTGTGTGTGTGTGTGTGTGTGTGTGTGTGTGTGTGTGTATAATAATAATATAACAACACACTGGGCCGTGTGCGTATTATACCGTATACGCGGTACGCGGTATAAAGTAGTGGCGCACACGCTACTGCCGGGGCACGGCCAACAGTAATTTCCCCCGGGAACCTTTTGTCACGGGCTTACAATTCACCCTCACCACCGACCACCGTCACCGTCGTCGTCGTCGTGCCGTTTGCCCGTATATACGTATCTACGCGTTCCCCGTCCGCCGACCTCTGACATTTTCTCGTCCGATTGTCGTTTCGTGCCGCACCGCAATAACGTATACTCGTATATGTATACCTACGCCGGTCACTAAGAAATTTCCCATATTCAACCCACTCCTTCGACCCCCCCCCACGACTCCCGAAACGAGTCTTTTGCGCGCGAAATCCACCGCAAAATAAATAGTCGTCACGATCATCGCTTCTTATTTCCCGCCGCCGACCTGCGGTATAACTCGTATATACACAGGAATGCGTTAGTATGTGCGTGCGAGCCGTACGGATCGGCTAAAATTGCGAATCTCGATATTTATTATCTCGACGGTTTTTTTATTTTACTTCTTTGACCTGTGACCCGTCGAGGAGACCGTGCCCGTTGGCGGTCAAAACGCACTCGCCGGATAGTTTTCGGCGCACGAGTCAAACGACTGTGTTTGGCCGGCCGCGGCCGCTGCGACGGGTCGCGGGGAAACCGCAATCCGTTTTTTCATCCGTCGAATCGTCCGCGAAAAAACGTATCGAACGGTTTGAAAATAACGTGATTTTCGCGCACGGTGAATCGTAACGAAACGCACTTCGATTCAGCGCTCGACTTCGCGGCGGACGCGGGGTACGGGAATCTCCCTCGTTATTTTTGGGGAAAAAGGGTGCCTTTTTTCCATACGGGACTCGGAGAAAAAAATGGTTGTAATTTACGGGTTTTTTTTTCTTTTCGAAAAACAACGTTTTTAAACATAACACAGGCATTAATTAAATTATACTAAAAACATAACAGGCATTTTTAAAAATAACAGAATTTATGCAAATATAACGGAATAGTTATATAATACTTGTAGATTAGTGGTGCAACTAATTATATCGTGTGATACCCTATACTCGGTGAAAACTATCTTACAGTGGAGGTTTAGCGACCGCTACATAATTAATCAGTGGGTGGTTGGTGGATAGTCCGTGTATATTGACACTTTATTGGATAAATTGGATGTAACACGGATTAATGTTGGCGAAGCTGGGGGTTGCGTTTCGCGCTATGCTGTACCTATAATTTTAATGGTAACTACCACTGTCTATCCTTCAGAGCATATTACAGCATTGACATGTAACATTTACACAAGATCCGAGACGGTTGATAAACGTCAATGGAAGTAATATATTTATTTGTAGATAAGTAAATATATTATTTTCATATCAACTGTCCCGGATGTAGAAGTAACCAGAAAAAAAAAAAATTGTGGGAAATATTAATCACCCGCTCAAATTGGTGATTCATGTCATATTCTTATACCGTCTTTTAAATTATGTTTAAAACTTATTTCTAAATTTGAAAATTGAAATTGTACGTATCATGTTGTGCTCATCTCTGTAAGACGAGTTGCATTTTTTGAGGGGGAAAGAGAGGAAAGTTGTTTATTAAATCTCAAGTCAAGTATCATTTTAGTTGATCACTGTACGCGTAAGTATGTTTTGATGCATCTCGATTATTATTGAAAATTGATCCCTTTTCAAATAATTTTAACGGTATGTGTACACTAGTACCTCTTGGTATGTTTAATAACTAAACACACATGTTAAAAACGAGTCCGAGACATTATTTTATCCGTGGTATACTGTCATTCATTGGATTCTATGATATACATATATTTCCATAACGCTTCTATTAAGGTATGAAATAAGATTTAAGTGAGATTTTTGGAAAAATAAAAGTTAATAACGTTAATTTGTAATAAATACTTTTTATATTATGTTCATTTACTGTATTTTTGAATTAGATTATGAAATAATTTTTGAAAAGTGTTTCCAACCCCCTCTGCGTCTTCCATTAATTTTTGTTCTGTATGCATGTCTCGTCACATACGCGAACACGAGTGGGTTTTTGATGACGTCACGTTGGGTTGTGGTAGATCTGCATACGTATTGCATTTAAAAGATGACTTCCAGAGTTATGAGCGAATACTGTGTATGATGTGTTCAGTGATGTAGCCAGCCAGAGGTGTATTTAGGAGGGAACGGTTAAATTAATTGAGCCGTTAATTTTGAAAACTGTATTTTGTTCTTCAAACGTAGTTCAAACGAGAAGTAAAATGCCTGTTGGTATAAATAGTTTTAAAGAAATTTAAATAAACGGAACGATTGGCAATATTACAACTTGTGATCATAGATTTTGAAACTGGATGTTGATACCTGTATCTTAACGAAATAATGTATTTATACCTTAGACGTCTCTGGGCGAAGCAAACATTAGTGAATCTAGAACAGAATTAATAAATGCATTTTTCTTTTTCACTCATCTACTTGTCAGTCAATGCCGGTTTTTGGTCTGATGCCCTGTCCCAAACCTAAGTAATTTTATAAAACAAATTAAACGTATAAAAAATTCTCTTGAACGATTCGATGCCGAGGTCTATATCATCCCCCATTTACCACCCTCCAAAAATGGGGAAGCAACGTTTTCTGCAAAACATTATTCGTAATGCGACTATGGGTATGGTATGGTGGTCGTGATATGATGCATAATCGGATCACAACATACCCGGTATCGATTGACATACCAGCTGTATTCAAATAGAGTCGCGGTCGGCCGGAAACCGCGGAAGGCAGTTAAAGTGGTTGTTAACGACGATTATTATCAGCCACTAGACCCGGTGCCGTAATATAATATTAACTCGGTGATGAGATGATACTCAGCTGCTGATATACCTTCGGTGCGGGTTTGGGGCAACCGAGTAAATAATAACGATATCATTATACTCTGTGGCTTGTCCGTGACCCAGTATCATAGGATTATTATACCTCCTAAATATTCCCCCCCCGGAAAAAAATTGGTGGGAGTAAAAATAACCTTGGAAAATTGTAACACCGATAAAAATTTACTAGGTTATTTTTATCCCCTTAAATATGTTCTAGGATATTTTTACTTGGGGGAGGGAAAACATTTCTGGGAGTAAAAATCGCCTGTTACACCGATATCGGACGTCCCACATGCACGACTTGGCGGTGAAAATCTTTCGAATTTTGAAATTTTTTTTTGATCCAAAATGTGGGTACGCTATGTGAACCATTTTTGTTATTTTAAATATTCATTCTCTGGGTTAACATTAATATTATCTTACGTTTGGAACACATTTAATATACGAAATAGACGGGTGACATCGTATGAAAATATTTCCTATAAAAATACTTCAGTCCAGTATAATAATCGTGAGAGGATATTATATAAAAGCGCTGTGGATGTATATAATATATTTTTTTTTTCGATTAAAAATTATATTTTCATTTGACTGCTGAAAAAATAACGCGCTCGGACAAGACGCGAACGAGTTATTTATTCTCGGCCAACGACACACGATTATAAAGAGACATTCTATACAGTATTTATTATATACGTTCATTGATAAGAAAAAAAAAAACTCACTGTGCAGTTTGGTATTTGTGTCACCCGAATCCACTCGTCGAGATGACCTTTTAAAATTGATAGCTCACATATTATTATTAAATTCCGGAGCTCAGAGAATTTCATATTCCGATCGGCACGACATGGTGTAAAATATGTGCCAGTTTTTTTTTTTTTTTTTTTTTTTTCCATTGAATAAATACAGTTTTTCCGATAAGTGATGACGGCGGCGGCGGGGATGTTTCTTATTTTATACGCCATGTCGAGGGGACGATTAATTTTACATGTTTCGAATATTTCCGTCGCGTGCTTCAAACGGAATATTATTCTATTATTATTTGCCTTTCGTCAACACACTTCGTGCTATTATGTTATACAGATATTGTAATATGATGCACTGTGCACAGTGTCGTCGTCGATTCCGAGCGACAATGACGTTTCCAAATATTACATAGAGAGGAAATCGTGTTAAAAACATATTGCTCTTCGCATTAATATAATAATAATAATAATAGGTACTTTTGTCGGGGGTGTCGTAGTTATTATGATGTCTATTTCGTGCCGCACAACAGCGCGCGTCCGCGCTATATATCATACCTCCCGCACGCGATACGTAATTAACTTTTAACACGTGAGTCTCCCCGAAACGTAGTCACCTCTCTCTCCTCCCCCCCACCATCATAGCACACGAATTCTTTGGAAATTTAAAACAATGAACTTGTATACTCAATACTGTAAATGTATAACATCTTTAAAATATAACACGGACAGTGGCGCTCGGGAGCAACACTTTACTAGTGCCCAATTCTCATGAGTAGGGCTGTGAATTTGTAAGGAAAGTGCATTTTTTTTTTTTTTTTTGGTGATTGAGAAACATAGCTTTGTAAATACATAATTTGAATTATGTAACAACAAATCCATGTACAAAACTTTTATTTTACATTTTTTTGCATTTTTTGACGTTTTTAATTTTTTAGGTCATTTTTTTGCATTTTTAAGACATATTTTCCTTTTTAGTCCATTTCCCAGTATTTTTAATTAAATTCTGCCAAATAACATATTTTGAAAACCTTTTTTTTTGCTATACACAAGATGTATATTCATCAAATTTAAAAATTATAAAAAAAAAATTTTTAAATGTTTCAGGTGAAATATACAAAATTCAAATTCAACCAACAATTTTATTATTTTTTTTTACTAAATAAACATATTTTTATGCATGTAAAATTTAGTCTACTAATGTAGTAATGTATAATATCCTATAATATCAATATAAATATAAAAATTAAATTAAAAACATTTTAAATGCATTTTATACTATAATTTTTATTATTTTATATTGCATTTTTTACATTTTAAGTGTATAATTCGTTGCATTTTTTTGATAATTTTAATGCATTCTTAAAAGTTTTTTAGTGCAATAAATTCACAGCCCTACTCATAAGGTCTAAAATATCATTCTAAAATAGAGGCGTAGAGTAAGACGCGACGCTGTAAAATTTGGACGTCCGGGAATTAGGTCACTTGAAATTTACATTCATAAACGTTAAACACCCCATATTATAATTATCACTACTTATCGATATTTATTGACTAATTTACATTTGTTACGAGCGTGCTTATTGATTATAGTTGATTTTTTATAGTCTTAAATGAATTTATGAATTTCGTAACTTTGGTAAATTAAAAAATATACGTGACTAATAAAATTGAATATAATCATACTTTTGGATTCAGTAATTTTTACAGACATATGTATGTGGTGGCAAAGCATGCCATATTAGATTCTGAACAAAGTGAAGAAGCTAGTGTTTTTACAATGATGTTTATTTATTTATTTTTTTTATTTTTTTTTTTCTGTTAACACTTTTTCGTACAGAAATACTTGTCCAAAAGTTTCGATCAATAACTTTTTGAAACCGGATTCGCCTCTTGATTGTACTTTAAAGAGGTCATTTTTTGAATTTCTCAATTCTTCAATTTTTTTTTTGGAAAAAACTACCCAAA
>JAIPRM010002426.1:0-30576 GCA_025469315.1 Stegophylla sp. TES_Ste_2020 | reverse complement strand
AAAAAAAAAAAAAAAAAAAATTGAAGAATTGAGAAATTCAAAAAATGACCTCTCTAAAGTACAATGTAGAGGCAAATCGGGTTTCAAAAAGTTATTGATCGAAACTTTTGGACAAGTATTTCTATACGAAAAGTCGTACACAGAAAAAAAAAATAAAATAAAATAAAAAAATAAACATCATTGTAAAAACACTAGCTTCTTCACTTTATTCAAAATCTAAAATCTTCAACTTCCTCGAGGATACAGAATTAAAGTATGTTATTTGAAAATAAACACTTTAAGAATTGTAAATGACTTTAAATATAATTTTCGAAATAGAAATAATAATGTAATTTTCGGCTAATAAGTGGCCATGTGGTTGATGTCTTAAATAATAAAAATAAACAAATGAATAATCAATAAAAATCAATTTCTAGTTTTTACACGATACATTATATATAATATAAAATAAATAAATAAAATTTAAAAAAAAATTATGATACTTTAGGTTAAGTTTATTTCGTTTATTTATTTTAGATTCTGAATGAAGTGAAGATGCTAGTGTTTTTACAATAATGTTTAATTTTTTTTCGTGTACAACTTTTGGTGTAGAAATACTTGTCCAAAAGTTTCCATCAATAACTTTTTGAAACCCAATTCGCCTCTAGATTGTACTTTAGAGAGGTCATTTTTTGAATTTCTCAATTCTTCAATGTTTTTTTTTGGAAAAAACTACCCAATATTTGACAAAAACGATTCGAAAACCATAATTTTTTGATCAGAATTTTATGAAAATTTAAACATAGATAGAAAATCGTATAAAAAAGATTTTGGCGCAAGAAAATTTTGAAAATGTGAAAAAAAATTTTTGACATTTTTTTTTCTTATATTATTAACTTCCTTCGTTCGGAATCGTTTTACTGAAGAAATGATTTATCGTTTCTTTAAAATTTAATACGCCCGTCAAGAGAATACCTCCCGTCGTGCGAAGTACACCCATCGTGCGAAGTATGTCCGGCTTTTTTATTTTATATAATACATAGTGTAATAATATATATATATATATATATATATATAATTAGTTTTTTATTTTGAAATATTTGTGTTCTCGGGAATTGTTATATCAGTTATATGTGTTCAAGGACATGAGCGCAGTTGATTTTTGGAACCCTTTTTCATAGATGCGTTCTATAATGCCCTCCCGAAAAAGTTCAGGAAAGGTTAATTTTAGCTATCATTGACAAAAATAACACAAATTTTTTTTTTTTCAAATACTAAATGTGGAAAATAACAAAAGACAAAAGAGTCACACTTACACATACATAGATTATTCCCAAGTATTAAGCTTATGTACGGTTATATCCCAAATTTGAAATCTGAAATTAGTAATTTTTTTTCTATTTTCTAATAATTTTGTTAGAGTAAAACTTAATACATTTTTATTTTTAACGAAACTCATACAACGACAAGCAACATAACTTATTAGTATAATATGATTGAACATTTCACCAATAATTTCAGTGGCCAAAGTGATTTAACTACAAAAGTTTATACGTCCTCAGAATTATTATAAACACTTGAAGACTTATAGACCTATCAAAAACGAATTTTTCAGTGATGATGACTGCGTCACTTAATAGAATAGAGTTGTTAAACAAATTTATATTTGAATTTTAGGCTTAGGACGTGATTTGTTAATTTTACATAACGCCCCTGCCTTCTTTTTTATTATATTTTACGAAAATACTTTCTACTTTTTCGTGTAAAAGATTTTTTTTCTGTTTGTATTTGTAACAATTAAAATTACACGTGCCTTGTTAACTTATAAATTATTTTCCACTCCGAATATTTGTCAATACCTTTTAGTTATTAATGTGACTAACTCTATAAAAAAAAATAGGTTTTTATGCGAAAAAGAGAGAAAAACTGATTTTTTTTTTTTATATGCATACTAATTTAGTGCCAAATACAAACCCCTAATTATAAAAAAAGAGGCTTCAGGCCCATCTTACACGATTAGGATAATTTAGTTTTTGATGCTGGTGCTGAGTGGCAACCCAACACAATATCTGACTTTACACCACCAAAAGATATGAAATTATTTTTTATAATTAGACAACATTTCGCTTCATAATACTCGAAAACTTTACACCTAAAGTACTGTGAAACGTTTAAAATTATTTCATAATTTAATAAAATGTCAGTGTTTATTTTAAGTTAAAAAAAAAAAAAAAGTACATAAAAATTCTGAGAAAAATATGCGAAGATATAATATATTGTAAGTATATTTTTAAAATGCACTTATACGATTTATTGCGTCATTCATTGATCCAAGAATTCGAAACAATCATACTTTATTTTGTTCGCGAGCGTTTCTTTCGTATTATTATTGTTATTATTATAATAATTTATAGTGAGGAATTTCAGAAATACGAGAATTTAATAACACAAAAATGCGTTTCAAAATTATTATACTCCGTTCGATACGACGTGTATCGATTTGGTATAAAAATATAAATAAATGTACGCTACAACGGAAGAAACATTAAATATTTTATGTTTATACGATTTATACGACGCATACGAGTACATATAACATATATTTTATGTATATCGTACTAAGTTGTTTTTCAAAAATATCTTAAAGTCATACGAATTCATGCTCGTATGATATCGGCTTGTGTTAGTAAATCTTTGGAACATCACAATACATTAGGTCGTTAGTGTACGCAGAGGAAAGATCAACCGGCTATGGCCTTCTCTCCCTCCCCCACCCAACCCCCCCTACTTCTGACGGTATTATATTTTATTTTATATGATATTATCGTGTCACTGTTAAACTGAGTGGGGTTTTATGTTTTCTTGATTTTTCCAAAGGAGTTTCAGATTATAATATATATATATATAATATACCTTCTGAGAGTCAAAAAATTTCGTTTAGACCAGTGTCAATCGTTGAAGCCGTAATTTTCGCTCGTTCTTGTTTCTTGAGCCTTGCTTATGAAAAAAAAAATAAATAAAAAAACTTCCCACAGACAATTTCAAACAAGTGACCGAAAACCTTTTCGTTCTCAGCCGACGACAGCGCGCCGATTCGTCTGTACAATTTTTATGTAATTCCAGTTCTGAGAACGATTATAATTTCCATACGAAATTCATTCCTCCAATGAAACGTCGTCGTGCTCCTTCATCATCAAACGAACGCGAAAACATTAGTCGAATCATTACCGTTTGGAATGTATTTTTCTTCGCCTACCCCTCCCCGCCACAGATCACAATTTGTTTCAAATACCATTCGAGATTAAAATCTTTTATTTTCTTTTTTCTGTCCTATAAGATGTGCGATAAAGGGAAATTATTATCGTCGATTTCTCATTTTTTTTTTTTTCCTCGACGACGTCACGTCGAATCCGAACGTATTTATATAAAACTGTGAAACTAATAAAGCGTTTCGTTTGCGACGCGGCCACGAGACGCACCTTTTTTGTGTGTCGCGAGAATGCCAATAATATCCGTCGACAGATATTCGGTCCGCGTGAAGAAGAATAATGAAAAATTAATGAAAATAATAAAAAAAAAAAACAATAAAATAAAATAACAATAATAATAATAATAATAATAATATATAAATAATCAAATTCGGCGGAGGCGTCGGCGGCGAAAAAAAAAGTGGAGCAATTTAAGCTCAAACGAAAATATATTACGAATAAAAAAAAAAAAAAAAAATCATATAAAAATCGTTCGAGGAACGTGAGCAGGTAAAAGTTTTCATCTCGTGTTCGACGTAATACCTCGTGTACAATGACGTATAAACAGTGCACCGGACGTTTGTCATTAAACTAATTTATTTTCTAATTAAGGTTTAAATTAAAAATTAACATTTTAATCATCTGTTATATAGATATACATTTTGCTGACCGATTTTGTATATCCTGTAAATAGAAATGACGCGTTACTTTCGGTTGTGTACCTGTAATTACTGAGATTATGAGGAAATAGATGAGAAATGATCTCTATTCAATGTAACAATATCAAAATATTTTCCAATAATTACGACTAAGCGTTAACTCGTATTTTTAAAACATATTTATTTTTAATTAATACACTATTATTATAATAAGAAAGTTTTGCCGTTTTTAATTTATCCACTGTCATTACTTTCGCTATATTTGCCTTTTACTATTTTCACTTCGGATTGATACCATCGGTGACAGACCCAGTAATACTCGACGGCAGGGAAAAAAAAATCCAAAATAACAAAATATTTGTCTCTTCTTTTCATTAATATTTTTAATTACACTGAAAAATATACAACTTTCTATTTACCTCGAAGTCTTTTGAAACCCGATTTTCTTCTAGTTGGTACTACTTACTAGAGAGGTCATTTTTTAAATTTCTCAATTCTTCAATTTTTTATTTTGGGGAAAACTACCTAAAATTTGACAAAAAAGACTCGGAAATCATCATTTTTTGATCCATTCCTTATGAAAATTTAAACATAGATAGACAATAACATAAGAAAGATTTTTGCGCTAGAAAATTTTGAAAATGTGAAAAAAAAAATGTTTGGACATTTTTCCAACATTTTTTTCCCCATTGAATATTTTTTCCTTTATTTATTAGATAAAGTGAAGCAAAGGCAAGAAAGCCGGACGTACTTCGCACCACGGATATTCTTCGTCCTTCCGGTCAGATACTCTTGGTGGGTGTGTTGGAAATGATGACCATTATTGATTTCTATATTATAATTAAGTTCTTTCGTTCAGAATCGTCTTGATGAAGAATAACGATTTATCGTTTGTCTGAAATTCCACAAACCCTCACGAAGAGTCTCTTGCCTTTACTCATTACTTTGCTTTCTTTTAATTTACTTTATTTTATTTTTTTCTCAAGTATTTTCTTTCAGATAATAATTTGCACGTATTTGAAATCGGCGAAAACAGCATTTAAACGAGCATTTCGAAACGGAATTCGCTTTAAAGTTATTCCGCGCCACGACAACCGATACACCGCCGTTAATGTGTTACACGACGTGTTGATAATAATATGTCAAACGCTTTGGCAAACAATTGAAGTGTCAAAACATACTTAAATCGTTAACGCGCCGAAACGCGTTCCGTCGACCTGTCGGCACGCAACACAATGGGATTTATATTCCTATAATATGACGCGCGCGTTGCGTTTGTATTTCGTAAATGAAAAAGTTTACAGGGATAATATTATAAAACACGAGCGGTGCGAGAGGGAGACGAACGCGCGTGAAAGCTACGCGGGATTGATTTTTATCAACTTATATAAATCCCGCACCCGTCCAGCCCCCCCCCCACATCACCGTTCTAAGCACACGGCGAAAGTTTACACCGTCTGATGGTGTAAACGTTAATAATTTAAAACTCGAACTTTTCAATTTCCTAAGTAGAAAAAATAAATAAATATAAACGAGAAGGTTTTGATGTTTTTGATGTTTTTTTTTTTTTTTTTTTTTACTTCTGATATTAAAAACTAATACCGTCTCGAGCGGCGTGGCCTCGAACGACAAACGACACACGCATAACCAACCGACTGTGCAGTGCATCTACAATAGCAATTTTTAGATTCCAAACGAAATGAAGAAATTAAGTGTTATCACAATGATGTTTATTTTTTTTCTGCATACACTTTTTCATATGGATGTAATTATTGTCCAAAAGTCTCAAAGAGTAACTTATGAAAAACCGAATTTCGTCTCTAGTCGATATTTTTAAGAGGTCATTTTTTGAATTTCTCAATTTTTATTATTATTATTATTATTATTATTTTTTTTTTTTTGAAAAAACTACACGAAATTCGACAAAAACGACTCGGAAACCATCATTTTTTGATCCGAACTATATGAAACGAATTACACGTGAGCCAATCTACTTCTTCCGCGACACGCGAACGTCAGTTGAAACGTCCTCGGGTCCGGTCGCGGCAAAGTGTCGAAAACCATTTGCTTAATGCGTTTTCCGCGAACGGAAGCTCTCGCCGGGCGGACTTTTTCCCACAAACGTTTTAAACGTTTAAGAATTTAAAACGCGCTATAAAAAAAATTTCCTTCCGCTAATCGCGTACCGCAGTACTGCGCGCAGGATCTCGAACACTTTCACTCGCATTGCGCGAAAAGCTAAATCTTGTTAGTTCTAGTTTTATAAGAAATTTAATGCCATTGGCGCAAAAAACCTTTATTATTGTTATTATTAAATTTGATTTTTTTTTTTTAGTAAAATCAACGTGCTTTTCGTTTATTTTTAAAATCATTCAAACGGTGAAATGTAAAAAAAAAATCACTAGCTTATTCGCTTCACTCAGAATCTAAAATTTTTGATACAAATTGATTTGAAAATGAAGCATTTTCGGATGTGGAGATTTCGACATTAAAAACGATAAAAACAGTTTTATTGCACGTCATATTGATCGTGTCACGTGTCAGTAGTGCGTGTAAACAATAGTATATCGGCTTGACAACGACAAAATCTGAATATATTTTTATTTTTTTTTTTTTCTTGAAAAACAATTTTTAAATTACAAACCAAATGTGTAAAATTACTGCTCGACAATAAATACGGATGCATATTTTTTGAGTGGTTCGTGTCGTCCTGCACGTCATCATAGCACGAATCGCCACTGTTCAATGTTATTATATACTTATGAGTTATAAAAATGAATGCAAATTTGCATGTCTTTTTTTTTGAACGCCTTTCACGAGAAAATGGATTCGGCCGAAATTCGTCGCGAATTATATTTTATAATTCAAATACAAAATCTTATTTTACATATATTTACATAAATAACGGTTTAGGACTTATGAATGCATGTTTTAATAAGTTCTTAGCATAAGTGCCTTTTTTTATACATTTTAAAAATACTTACAACCTTTTTATTTTTTGTTAAAATCATATTTATGACAAAATTATGTAACTTTTACTAATTAGAAATAATATAAATAATTCTTTTCTAAATTCGAGACCAATCGAATGCGTGATTACGAATTCAAACGCGGGTAAACACGAAGCGCCCAAAAAGGGTTCGGCACTTAAAGCGTTGAAAAGAAACGTTTAAATATGTGTTAGTACACGCCATTTTGGTATGGTATTTTGTATACAGCAAATGTGCGTTTTAATGAATTTTTCATTTCGGGGCGGGGGTTAATCGTGCATTGAAATGCATAGAAATCTTAACACCACGGAACACGGTGCTTACATTAGGCGAATTAATAGGCGCTTTAAGACGTCTTTGACCATATTATACGATGTCAGCTGTTTCCTTGAAGTTCGCGTGGTGGGCTTAGAAGGCTTAATTCAAGACTGTAAAAACTAAAAGGGTTTAACATTTCTTTATTGTCTTAATTTTATTTTATTTTATTTTTTATTTTTTATTTTTTTTTTGAACAATTATTTATTTGACGTTTAAGCTTGGAATGCATTTTATACGTTTTTAATAGTATTACTATCGAAATATCCAAAATCATTAAGACATGCCTGACATTTAAATTATGATATAATTGTTATTTACTAACGAAATCCGATCGCTTTTGGTCTAAATATAAAATTATTAAGGAATTATCTCGATTCAGGGAGGATCAAAAGAACATGTGGTTTTACTATGTTGTTTATTTCTTTTTTTTTTTTTTTTGCTGTTAGCACTTTTTGTGTAAAAAAAAACTTAGCCAAAAATGTTGACAATTAGACGTACTTGTCTCGGAATGATACATCAAACAGATAATTTCTTGAAATTCTCCTCAATAGTACTTCGAAAAAACAAAAAGAAATTTAGTAAAATTGGCTAAATTTATGCACTGAACAAGATTTTAATAATTTAGTCATAACTTCAATGATAATACATAGTACGCACTAGAAACTCGAAACTTTCTTCTTTCATCAGCAATAATAATGTAATACTGATGAAAAATTATTCATAAAACTCCAATTCTTTTGAGGTACGTCATATATATAACTCTAGGAATTTCTCGTTTTTTTTCTCTAGTTCTTTTCAAAATACATATTTAATCGAGTCATTATTATTACTGTGACTATAGAAAATGTATAAGTCTATACAATCAGAATATCAATGAAGTATTATTTTTGTTTACGAGTAAATAAAAATAGAGTCTTTCCCTTTCTCCGGGAACCTACATTAAATGAACGGAACCGTAATTGAATAATTAAAATTCAAATGTTCGAATCGAATAAAAATACCGTTTCCGAGTCTTAGTTTTTCCCAATGGTTTTCTCAAACCATTGGGAATTTTGAAAAATAACCTCTCATTGGTACCGTGTCAACAGACGAATCGTGATTCAAAAAGTTGTTGGTGGAAATTTTAAGACTAGTTATTCCATACGTAAACGTGTACCTATACACTCAAATAAATAAACATCATAGTAAAAACACAAAGTTCTTCGCTCAACGGGCAATCAAACGTCACAAACATATATTATTCTCACAACTGCCAATAATAACTAGTCCTTCAGCCACTTACCCACCATTATAATATATTATATTAGATTTAATATATTATTTTTAGTTATTATAAGCGCTTATTGTATTTTCTTTTCGTTTTAATAATTCAAAATGTACTATAGCCTGTTTTAATTTTAGTTATTCATACGCACCTCATTACCACATACTCGTGTAATTTGTAAAATTGCCGATTGGCGTTTAATAAAATAATATAATGATGATAATAATATTACGAGGTATTGTATTCCTACGATATAAGATAATAATTATTATTATGGTAATTATTACCCCCCTGCCCCCCCCCCCCGGTGTCGACGAGGGTTTTCGTACGACGATCGCCAGTGCCGGTGTCGTTATTATAACACGTATTATAACCGAGTCTGAGGGTTAGTTCTGGAGGGGGGAGGGTCGTTATCGATGATGATAACGGTTGAGACTCGTGGCGCGTACGTGCCCGGCGATATTGAACAGGTCGTTGTCGAATGGCCGCGCCGTATAAATTTCGAGTAGTTATAACGATTCTTATCTGGCGTCGCGGGCGAGCGACGGCGTTTCTCGAGGGCGATTTTGCCGGGCATTTGCGCGGCGATAAAATTCGTGGGGGGGGTCCGTTTTCGGAAAAGAAGAGCCCGGTTTAACGCGTGGTGATGGTGGATTCGGCCGAAAACGTGATATGCGTGCGCGACAACTTACGGGGTCGTTCACCATCCCCCACAACCACCTGCCAACGCGTTTAAATCGAATCGAACGTAAAAATATAATACGTGTTTTATCTCGTCGGGACACTACAACACGCGTATAACACCCCCCCCCTCCCCTCCCCCGGGAGCTCGGAAACACTGTATAATAGTGAACTCGGGCTCTGAGTGTTTGTTTTTCGTTTTAGATCCCGAACGAAGTGGTGAAGAAGCTAGTGTTTTTTTACAATATGATGTTTATTTCATTTTATTTTCTGTAAACGATTTTATTCAAAATAAATTCCAGAATTTTCGGTAAATAGGAAAATGTCAAAAAGTCTAACTCAAAAGCACTGGGAAGAGGGGGGGGTAATTAGGTTAACTTTAAAATGATATATTAATGAGATAGATCCGATATAATGGCCTAGCAGTATAATGATTTCAATTCAGAAACACTTCGGCCTGTCGAGACCTACGATATTCTATCGACTTTTCTTTTGAGCTGAGACAATTTTGTTAGAAAAACACTTAAAATTAACCAATAACGCATTGAAAATCGAAAAAAGCACTAAAAAACACTAAATAGGTAAGGTAAGCATAAAAAAAAAAGCCGGACATACTTCGCACGACGGGTGGTATTCTCTTGACGGGCGTATTACATTTTAAAGAAACGATAAATCATTTCTTCAGTAAAACGATTCTGAACGAAGAAAGTTCAAATTTTTTTTTCACATATTCAAAATTTTCTTGCATCAAAATCTTTTTTATAGGATTTTCTATCTATGTTTAAATTTTCATAAAATTCTGATCAAAAAATGATGGTTTTCGAGTCGTTTTTGTCAAATTTTGGGTAGTTTTTTCTAAAAAAAAACATTGAAGAATTGAGAAATTCAAAAAATGACCTCTCTAAAGTACAATTTAGAGGCAAATCCGGTTTAACAAAATTATTGGTCGAAACTTTTGGACAAGTATTTCTATACGAAAAGTTGTACACAACAAAATAAAAAAAAAAAATAAAAAAAATAAATAAATAAAAAATAAAAATGAAACATCATTGTAAAAACACTAACTTCTTCACTTCATTCAGAATATAAAAAAAAGGTAAAATAGAACTAAGTGTATTTCATTCTATGTAGTATAAATTTCTCACATAGCCTAGTTTTAGAAAAAAAAAAAAAATCACATTCTTATAAAATCCGAATTCTAAATATCTATAATCGTAATTACTTATTAATTTCAAAGACAAATAAATAATTTCAATAATTTTAAAAACATATTTTTCAAAAGTATTAATTTTTTGTTAGACGTTATCGGTGCTTTAAAAACTGACACGCACACACACACACACACACACACACACACACACACACACAAATACGTACTAACGAGTTCGACATAGTATCAAAAGGTCGTGTACGATTTTTTTTCTCTTCATTTTACAGTTTCGTTTTGGTTTTTTAGCTACCGCTAAATTATTCTTGGTTTAATCGTATATATATCTGTGTGTGTGTGTGTGTGTGTGTGATAAATGAGGCCAAGAAGTTTTGGCGCGCAGTTGTCCGGGGAATGAAAAACGACATTTTTCTCCAGCTGTCAGCGACCGAGAAGAACGGACGACGTGTGTACGAAACACAACGACCCCATTGTGCCACCATCGCCCCCGGATGTGGAGGGTGGAAAAGCGACATGGGCGAGGAGTGACGGCTTTTGGGTGTGGGGGAAGGTCGAGTCGTGTTGCGCCGGACTCGGAAAGAGCTCCGAACCAGATCCGAAGGGATTGAGGATTTATGTCAAACGTGGTTTCCCCCCCCCACTATTTTTTAATATAACTCTAACGATAATAACTACACTGCGGTAGTTAAGTTTCGTTGTGCACGTGTCCTCTCGCTCCATCCGCTCGAATTGATAGTTTCAGCAGTAGACGTAGTGTAGTAATTTAAAATAAAATAGAACATATTATTATTAGTGTTTAAAAAGTGGTTTTGATTTTGATTTTTTTTTTTTCATACTATTTAAAAATGTTTAAATGTTATTTACCCTTAAAGTCGAAAGAAGTTAATAGTGTTATAATTTTGGATAAAGGTATTTCGGTTAGGTGATAGTATTTTTTTTTTTTTTTTGAACATTTAAATATTCATAATAATAATAAACAGTTAATATATTTAGTACAATGGATATTTTGAATAATATTTTTCAATATTACCTTTATTGCTCACTGCGTTCGTGCTCATGTTTCTTTATTTATTATTTTCATCTCAACAGTCAATATTATTTTCGAAGGTTTAAATAACAAATGTTAGCCGTGTTTTTTTTTTTTTTCAACGAGAATAATACGATTATTATTATTTTAAGGCTATTTTATTTAGAATTTATTCATTAAATCATTTAAAGATTTCTTTTGTGACTTTAATGACTCGTTCTTTCTTTTTTTTTCCAATTCGATTTCGATTTTTATTCAACACCGCAATAATTATAAGATCACTCATAACAACAGTTTTTCCGAAAATTATGCGAAGAAGAAATTATACGCAATATGCTTGAATATATGATATTTTATCAATCTGAAATTATACATTAATAGTAATTTATGAATATCAATTTTTCTACACCCGAAATATGGTAATAAAATTGTTTTTTTTTCCCCCGTGGTCAATACTTTAGATTCACTTAAATCAAAGTAATTCCGGATCTGAAAACATTATTAATAGTGGCAAAAAATGACATTCTATACAAAACATATTATGGTACTTTAAGTGACTTGAAAAAAATAGTGACTTATAGTGGAAGAAGTTACCAAGTGGCAGCTCTTAGATGATATTGCTGCGAGTGAATGGGTTTTCTAATAAATATTCGGCAATGCCTTAAGTGTATGTCAAAAGGAGCGTATCTACAAAAACTTCCTAACGTGTAACAGAAAATAATTTTTATCCGAAAATCTGAAGCAAACACTCGTGAGCCGTGATTTAGTGTAACGTTTCAGAACGTACAAGTAAACATATATAATAATGTGGTCCAAACACATTAAAATAATTAAAAAGTATACGGAGATTTTTTTTTCTCGTCACAGAAGACTGTTCTGTGTGTTTTAATTAAAACATGTTTTTTTTTCTTTTAAATGTAAGCATCACACATTAACATTATTTTGTTAAATTTTCTTATATCAAAATGATTAAAAATCTTTAATGAATGCATTAAAGAAATGACTACTTTTAATAAAATTATTTTTAGATTCAGAGTGGAGCGAAGAAGCTGGTGTTTTTACAATCACATGTGTTTTTGTATAGAAATAATTGTCTAAAAGTTTCGAACAGCTGTAATAATTGTAAATTTTCGCTTCTAGATTGAAAGGTCATTTTTCAATTTTTTCAATAGCTTTTTCTAATAGTTCTATGCATGCCCTGCCCTATTTTTATTTCGGAACCCGACTCGGACGCAGACTTCCCCGGACACGTGTTGGAATGAAAAATGCCCGAAAGAATCTGTTATATTATTTGTGTGTGTGTGTGTGTGTGTGTGTGTGTTTTTTACGTTTAAGTATCGTATATAAAATATGCAATATTGTTCGCTTTCGGAGAGTGTGTTAATTAGAATATCTTTTACAATGCGGCCATCGCACGTTGAATCATGTCGACCACAGTGCGCAGCAGAGAATGAGTGAAGCAGACCCATCGCTCATGATGAATCTTCACGGACAGCGGGAATGGTGTTGGGTAGGGGGGGGGGCAAAAAAAAGTTTATTTAAATATTTAGACCCGGTCGGTGGCGGCGGTGGTCTCCAGGTCAATTTATCATCGCTGGATGCTGAAAACCCTCCCGAATAATTATGCCATCACCATCCGACTATCCCGGACACTGATCGCCACCCGTCGGCAGACAACATATTATTATTATTATAATATTATCTCACGTGAGTTTTCATCACTCATCGGACCGGGTGATAGGGGTGCGAGAACGGTGGAACGAATCGTTATTATCACTAAAAACCGAAAATATTTTTCATATTGTCATCTTCGCTACACTAACCACAGAATAAATGAGAAAAAGGTAGAAAATGGAAAAGGTTCTGAAAATTCTTTTTTTTTTTTTTTGGGGTGGGGTCCACCATCATTTGTTTTTAGGGAAACTCTGAAAACCACCTGGCACATGTTCGTATCGTTGGAATGCAGCTACAAGGTCAATAGAGCGTTTTGAATGAACACCAATAATATTTTAACAAATGATTTTAGGTTTTCAAAAGTCTCACACCACCACTGCCCCCGTCATGAGACCAAGTATTATATTATATTATGAAACATTTGTTCGACTCCCATATTTGTTCTTCTCGCCCGGCTCGATTTACCTCTTTATATTATTACACTGTCTACGAAATAAAACCCAAACGCAGACAACGCGTTTGGATGGGGGTGAGGATTATCCTTTCAGCCCTACTTCCTCTCTGTCACTGACTGTAGGATTATCTGCATCGTACAAACAATACATTATGATAATAATAATACGTGTTTTTTTTTTTCTTTTTTTTTTTTTTACAACGTCACATATATTCAAATAGAATGTAATTTCCGAAAACCGAAAAGGTTACGGCGTGTTGGTAACCGTAGAGAGTCGACGAGTTCCTCCCCCCTAAACCCCTAACCCTCTGAAGGGAGGGGGAGTGGTGCGCAAGGGTAGTAAACAGTCATAATACGCCCTTAAATCTCACGTACGACTATTTTATGTGAAATAACGTGAGTATTATTATAATAATATGGCTCTGCCGCGGGGGGGGGGGGAGGCGATTCTGCAGCCGAATGTGTGCGTTTGAGATTAAAGGCAAAACCACGTGACGAAACGATATCGAATAATAATAATTGCATGTTACGACCAACCGTCCACGCATACACGTGGAAAAACGGTAATAATAAATTATTAGTTTTTGTTAAATATTATGACGGACGTATAACGTTATAATTAAAAACGACAAAAACATTAATACGCGATTAAAAAATAATATTTAGTTTTACTTGTCCCGAGTAAACTGTATGTGTGTGTGTGGTGTTTTGTTTTGGTGTGTAAACTATCCGTGTGATGCGAGTCGTAGTGACGGAAGGGTGGCGACTACCCTCGTTGTTTGATCAAAACAATGCTCGAATATACACGGACATTTTTCCCCTACTGCTGCACTTACAGGCTCAATACATTCATCGGGGGGGGGGGGGAACTACCTGAAATCCACCCGAGTTTTATTGTTATAATTGTTTTTATTTTATTGTTTTATTCTTTTCTTATATTTATTAATTTTTTTAGCGAAAACTCTAAAATATTGTATAACCTTACGTTGTGCGCAGAACGATCTAAACTGATCTAGAACTGAAATCGATACGTACCTGTGAAAAAAAAAAAAAAAAAAAACAAAAAACAAAATTAGGACCGTGTTGACAAAATTAGCAAAAGTGGTGTGTACATTTGTACGAGATCATATTCAATAGTATTCGTAAATTATATATTAGCTCGTTGTCGGCGGTAAGCGTTTCGGATTCCGAGTGAAGCGAATCGTTCTGTAACGACGTGTGCTCCCTCCCCCAATTTCATGCATACAACCACATCAATCGCAAACACCTTAATCAATTACTATTCAGCTCGACTATCTCCAGGGAAACCCCTTTCGCAGAATCTCTAATCGTAGTGGTAAACAGTGTTGAGCATATGAAGACAAATTTGTATCCGGAATCTAGATAAATAATTTGTTATCTTTTATCTTATCTATATTAATTAAAAAAAATATTTATTTGATGCATTACATCAGATTAATATTTATATTACCTGTGTATTAAATTATCTAGTTATATTTATTTTTTAATGACCATAATAATTATTAAAGTTAACCGTCACCACGGTATCATTGAATACAGTTATTATGTCGGATTGACAAACTTATACTTAAACAATATGGCTCCGATCACATTTTAGAATTTTGAAAAGGTTTTCTAATAAATAATAATGTAAAAACAGACATTTTATCTTTAAATGTATAATTTTACAAATGAAATGTTTATAATTACTATTTTTTTTTTTTTTTTTTTTTTTTTTTATGCAATGCTGCTGGTATAACGTTGATTTTTAAACTATAAATCAATACGATAAAACAATTTATCTTCTTATTTTTCTTTTTGAATAAAAGTCAAATTTTATCCTTATTTTTTACTTTAGCATGTTACTAATCTTTTATCTAGAAAATCACTGATGACATTTATGGTAAGTGGTCCGAATCCGTCTTTTAAAATATCGATTATTTTCACACGATATATTGATTTCCGGATCGATCTATGGGCCTCGACTTGTTTATAGATCATTTTAATTCACAAAAATTGTGACAAATCAACAACGACTTCCAATCACAAAAACTAATACTGTACTCATAGCATTAGTGTTTGAAATCATAAAAACTAAAACTGTTGAATAATCATAATAATAGCATGATATAGCTGTAAAACAGTGGCCAACCAAAATGATTTTGCGGGCCACTGTGGAAAATATGCATTAAAATCCCGCGAGCCAAACACAAAATTATACACGTATTAGATTTCGACTTAATAAAATAAAAAAATAAAAAACAAGATGGTAACCCTACGTCAAGCATGTCAAACTCAAGGTAACAAGTGGGCCAAAATATTTGAATAGAGTGCTATGTGGGTCACAAGAATTTTAATGATCTTCTTTTTTTTTTCTCGACAACAAAACGGTCAAATTTACTCAGACGCCACAAGTCTTACACGCCTCCCTCCTCCCACGTTTTCCAAAATAAACATAATATTTGCAGCGGAATTACGCGAAATCACGTCGTATTGTCTCGTCATTGTAAAATCACCAGCTTTTAAAAATACACATATTTTAGTTAATATTCCTCATCGGTGTTTCCGCCCTCGACTCGAGTGCTTTTCACTTCCACTCCCCCCTCCATCTACCATTCGGTCCCGATTCCGATTTCGATTACTTCGGGACGCGTACCGAGTTAATCCGAATTCAAGTACTCGCGTGGGTATTTCATCGGAAACGGATTAGACACGTGGCGCGTATGTATGTAAAAAATAATAATAATAATAATAATAATAATAAATAAAATAAAAATAAATACAAAACGAAAACGCCATAGGTACGAACCGTTCGTCCACACCGTCGCTTTTTCCCCGGATCAGGACTTATCTCTGTGTAACACGCATTTATTAGGTGGTAATTCCCACACGTCAGTCCCCGCAAATACGATGTGTGTACGTGTGTGTGTGTGTGTGTACGTGTGTACGTGTGTGTGTGTGTGTGTGTGTGTGTGTGTAAGCTAAGCTCCACGGTGACAATATGACGATTTAAAATTCGGGCGACGACCCACCGTCGGGATACCTCGAGTATATACAAAATCGATTACACATCACGAGTAAAATTCTAACCGCTATTGGATCCCTTCCACACACACACACACACACACACACACGTCGTCGGTTTTTTATTTTTCAGTGAGTTTCCGACCGCACACGTTTGCACGCGAAACAGGTACTGCCCGAGGTCCAGAGAGAATAATGAAAGAGTAGGAGAATTCGAAGAAGTTCTGTTTATACGAGGTCGCGTCCGAGGGGGGGTTCACGGGGTCCGGACCCTCCGGTCGTGTTTTTACGTAACGTTTAAAAATTATTTTCGACGAAAATATGCATGATTTACGTTTTAAACTCATACATTTCGGAAGCAGGGGGTAAGGGGGGAGGCGCATGAGACGGCGGTTGCTAAAAACGTTGTTCTCGTTTTATAAAATAGCAATTGATATTATTACAATCGATATTCGTGTAAAACTACGGTATTTTTTATCGTAGCTTTTATTCTTTATTTTCCGATAAGTATGGGTTTCCATAAAAATAAAATAATACGAGCAATTTCGAATTTTTATTATTATTGTTATTATTTTTTTTTTTTAATTTTGACAACCCTAAACAATAATCAGTTTTTTCTCTTTTGCGTGTTACGCGATGAAAGTAAAAAAAAAAAAAAAAATCGAACAAGTTGGACGCGCCTCGCGCCATGTGTATTATTCATTCCACCCCGTTAATTTTAATGCTCTAAAATATTTGGAACGTTAAAATCAACACCCTTGTCATAATTATAACTCAAATTAACTTATTTATTATTTTCTAAATTCACTGTCATCTATATACATATATATATATATATAAAGAAAAAACAACAAGATTCACAAAAATGTTGCAATAACGTTAAATTGAAGATATCGATTGTAAATTACAGAAGAAACAAAAATTATCATACTCGGTCGTTAGAAATACTTTATTTATTTATTTTTTTTTTCGAGGGAATAATGGCAACTAAAGCCGCCACTGGAAGCAGTCTGTTCTCATGAGAAATTTCGGCTTTGCTTTGGGTAACTGGAAAAATCCTTAAGACCACTCCTGGCTTTCGCCTATATAAGTGGTATGAGTTGTTGGGTCGTGTTAGAGTTAGTAGTTCGATTTGTTAGGCAGTGTTGAGCGTGGACACCAAGTCAACGGGTATAGTCAGCTGCGTTTACGTTTTGTAGAAAGAGGTTGGAATATTAAATTTGGCCTAAAAGACAGTGTGATTGGCTTAGCTGCAGGTTACCATACATCATGGAGACTTTGTCTGTCGGTCTATAACTCGAATTTTGCGAATTTCGGTTTTAAATATAGTTGTTTTTATTTTCGCCATGAAAACGAGTTTGTATAATAATAATAATAATAATATAGTATAGTAATAATATAGTAGTATGCGAGTTTATTTAAATAGGCCGTATACGGCGATAAATCGAAAACGCTTGATAAACGTAGACGGATATAGTGTTTTTTCAAAAGCGTAATATTGCTTTTCGGGTGTACGGTTACGCGATCGCATATCACGCGTAGGTGTTGCACAGGTAAAATAAAATAACTCGGTGAAAATAGGCTAAAACGTATTTGAATATTTTGCTATTACTCTTTGGCGAAATCGATGAATAATAATCGACGCGCTCGAATGCAGATGTCCGGAAAAACCTTGTAAAAATTCCTGCAAAAACGTTACTATGAAAACACGGAAAATGCGTTGAAATTCCACAAAAAAAAAAAAAAAAAAAATCATTATGCCCCCCTATGAATATAATAAATTAAAATATAATAAAATATATAAATATAAATAAAATATAATAAATCAAATGCCCCTCCTTCAAAAACGCCACTGATATTGTATACTAACTGTTTACACTTAACATTTTCCAAAATTTTGATTCAAAAATAGAATGTTTACACAATATAATTAGTCGGAATAGAATGATTAGAATTTATCGACGTAGCAAACAATTTTAGACCAAGGACTCCCGTCGACAAACTTGGCGGATCCTCCCTTACCAATTTTCTTTTGAATAAATTTTATTCTCAAAATATTTCGCGTTGTAATAGTCAATATTTAAACATTTCCAGTTGATAGTATATACTAGTCACATAAATAAGTGCATAAAAACAAACAAATTTATAATACTTTTTAATGTTCTTAATATTTTATTTTCATTTTACGAAGTATTTCGACTTATAATAATTATCCATATTAGATTTTGAGTACAGTGAAGAATCTTATGTATTTGCAATGATATTTATTTATTTTTCCTTTCTATAAACATAATATAGAAATACTGATCCATGAGGCCTCGATAAGTTACTTTTTTTTTTCGGCTCTTTTATACTTATCATTTTTCGGAATTCGCACTTGTCACCATTGTTGGTACCCCCTCCTCCGTCCCGAACCCTCACGTCTGATCCCCTCATCCCCGATCTCTAACCTCTTCATCCTTCTCAACCTCCCTATAAGATCCTGACCCCCCACCTACTACCCTCTAATCCCTACACAAATTCCTGGTTTCCTTCCATTACCACCCCTCCTCCACCCTATCCTACCTTACCACATAATCATGCAACCATGGTAACATAGTAATTATTGTTACGTGGTTGTTGTACATTGAGCCTCTGTTCAGAATCGTTATGCCGAAGAAACGATTTATCGTGTTTTTTTTTTGAAAACTGAATACACACACCAATAAATATCTGACCCAAAACGAGAAGTACATCCATCGTGCGAAGTATGTCCGGCTGTTTTTTAATATTTATTTTATAGTGCCGCGGACCCTCGACCCCGGACAGTTTAAGAACCGTTGGCCTATACTATAATATAATGTAAATTTTTTCAAAAAAAATGTGGTTCATCGAAATGATTTTTCGGAAACGATATAAAAGATGTTTTAATAAAGGTACTTGGAAAAAAAAAAAAAAAAAAAAATCGACGCGAAAATTGCCACAGAAAAAACCAAACAACAGCCAAAAGTATATTCTCCGCTACCGCGCACACGAACACACCGCAGTCATCCGATCGGTAAATAACGTGGTGGAAATTTAAGCGTGATTCGTGCGAAGACAATCCGCGCGATTTCCAAACGAAAAATATTTCCAAAAAAAAAAAAAAAAAAGAGGAAACGCTATAAATTATAAAGAATCTCGGAAGTAAACAATACGCGCGCTGTTCGACGGTGCGAATCCGCTATTACGTATTCGATTATTATCGTTGAATGGTAAAAATTATTGTTGTTTTTCGAAAAGTTTCAGAGTTTTCGCGGTCGACGGTGAAAGCTGTTGTTATAGACGCGCGAAATCGTATGTATATTAATATTAAAATAAGAATCGATCGAAAAAAAAAAAACGAAACAATTGGAAAAAAATACATTTTTTTTTTTTTTTTTTTTTACCCACTTTAACCTACGAAATCGTATTATTTTATCTCCGGTATTATTTTACTTTTTAGATTCTGAACGAAGAGAAGAAGCTTATATTTTTACTATGATGTTTGTTTTTTTTTTTTCTTCTTCCTCATTAGTAAGTTCTCCTCTTTTCGTATAGAAATACTAGTCCCGAAGTTTTTCGATCAGTAACTTTATAGATCCGAAATCGAACCCAAACGGAACTTTTAAAAAGGTAATTTTTCAAATTTCTCAATACTTTTTCAAAAAAAAAACGCGGAAAATCTGTCAAAAAAATTTACAAAAAACTGCAAAATATGCAATTTTATGTCCTTCGTAATTGAGATTCGGTTATTTAATTTTACATTGACGTTGACCGCTGTCGCAGCCCAATCCAATCGTATACACGTTTCGACAATTTCGGTTATTGGCGGAGAATATTATATTCCTAGTGTATGCATTGTGTGCGGGTGTAAGTACGATTCCGCACGGTCCTTTTCAACATACGAAATCGTGCACAATTTAAGGTTCACAATTCCACGCGTTTTTACCCCTAACATTTTGGTGTAATGTCGACATATTTTCACGAGTCGTATAATAAAAAAATTATTTGCAATCAATTTTTCACCATCTTTTAACAGTGTAATATACATACTAAAATATTGGGCAAGCCTCTGATTATATGTATATGTAATGTATATATTATTTACTATTCATAATAGTATATTTTATAAATTTAATACACGCAATAGTATATCTGGTTTGTCAAGGGTTGCCAGACGTCCCGTATTTTAACTAGACGTCCCGCCGTCCCGACAAATCTCTTCGGGACACCGAAATGTCCCGTTTTTCAAAAAATCACCAATACATTCCTTTGACACTTTGATTGGGTTACCCAACCTAACCGGTGAATATTATAAAATATATTATCTATTCTTCCAAAGTTCCGATAAACATGATAGACAATAATCGGGAAATTCCACAATCAATTAATACGTATAATATATACTCGTATTTTTTTATAAAACTAATGTGGTATTTGTTTTATAATTTCATTCCTATTGGTTAAATGGCTATTGCCTAAAGAATACAAAGTAATTTTTTTTTAATTATTTTATTAAGTTTGAAAATGCTATGTGTACGTACTCATTAACCTAGTCTGTTGAAATATTATTCAAAAATTATAAAACTTAAATATTACAGAAATTAACTAAAAATATTTTTATTTAAAAAAAAGATTCAATTGTTGAAGTGGGGAGGGGGGGGATAAAATTAATTTTTCGTTTGTCCAGTATTTTTAATTTCGAAATCTGGCAACCCCAAGGTATGTCTCGTGGTCACTAGGTAATAGGAAGTAAAATATTGCACGTTATCTAACGCAATAAACACGTTCGAATAGAAAACACAAAAACAAAAACAAAAAAAAAAACCGAAAACACCAACAGAGCGACGGTTTGCCGATGATATCGATAATATTTTGATATAAGTCTAAATGTATAGTATATTTTGAAAATTTTCTCAAATCGATAAATATATCGTTAAAGTATTATATGGTAACATAGCACAGAAATACGTACGGAATCGTGTTGCCAAATTTTTTAAAACGTACGAAATCTTGCTTTACCGTCGTGTGCTGTGCGGGGTGTCGCGTCAGGGCACACGAATTTCGACATTTCGCCAGAGAACACAATCGGAGAGATCGTTATTATGAATACTGCGCGTGCGCACGCGAAACCATATTTAAAATGTTTTAAAATTAAAGCCAGAATATTAACTAACTCCGAATCGCATTGCAGCGTGTGAGAATCAACTTTGCGACGAACGACTTTATGTCGTCGCGCGTGCACACCGACCGACGACGACGACGTTTTCTTTGAATCGTTAAAACTTGTTACGATCACGGGTTTTCGCGCCGAAACGGATGCCGACACATATTATTATTATTATTATGCAAAACAAAATTTTCTACTTCGGTTTATACTATACCGCAAGTCATTGTGTGTATTCTGTACACAGGCGTTATAATAATAATTATTACGCTTGGGGGGGGAAACTTATCTCATTAGAATTCTTTAAGTATATTGAACAAAAGTGTCGTTAAAAAATTATGAGAAAATTTATTCTTTGTGCAAAAATCTTTTGAAGAGTTAGTAGAACCGGTATTATATATATATGTATTATATGCATTATTTATTTAGGGCATGGCAAAATTTGTTACTGTAATATTATTATATAAGATAAGCACATGAAAAGCACTTTCGAAAAAAAAAAAAAAGCAATCGTAGCAACTAGCACTTGTAGCGTTCGTAGATTTGTAACGATAGATCTTTTTTTGGGTTATCGCGCACCTACCTGGCCAATGGTGTGTAAATAATTTCAATTACATTTATAATAGCATTAGAAACACCAATAATTGCCATTAGTTACCTAATTTTGGTCTAGGCGATCTTAATAATTAAGGTTATCACCGATATTTAGAAGCTTTGGAATAAACAAAAAATTGTTAAAAATTAAAAACTACAATACTACTGTAAATACCAATTTATGTCAGAAAATTTAGAATATAACAAACAAAACGGACACTCTTCACTAGTAAGTAATAAATCCTTTGTATTTTAAATTTTCGTACAATGTACAAAATTAGGTAATCCTAATTTCTAAACATGATCATTGTTCTGTCAATCTGATTATTTAAATATAATTAAACAGTATATTATAACGTTTTTTTGTACTTATAATTTTGTAATTTCAAAAAACAATAATAATAATTCCATGAAATTGTAAAACCCTAGTCGCGACAGAATAACACGGAATCGTGTTTGTCAAAAAACGTACGTGTGCAGTAAATCTTGTAATATTTTATTATATTATTATTATTATTATTATTATTATTATTATTTCAAGCATTTTCCCGCGTAATTGATCACAATAACGCGTCACCGTCGATGGCGGGAATAATTTCAATAACGATATATTTTTACCCTGTGTAACACCAGTGTAACATCTGTGTCCTGTATGTATTATCTAATCCATAAGGAGTGGACTGTGGTGAAACTTTTGGAGATTTTCATCTTCAACCTTCGGTCCCAGAATGAAGAGAAACGACCAGAGAAACGAAAAACACGCACTGAACACACACACACACACACATATTTTATATATGAAAAAAAATTATTTAATAAAAATTCTTTCGATTGATTCAGTAACATTTTAATATTATATTAATAATAAGTAATAAGTATTTTCAAAAAAAAAAAAACAATATTATCTTATTGAAAAACATAGTGAAGTCATATAACTATGATTAACTGCACCACACATGGCTGGATATGGGGGGGGGAGAGGGAAGAACATGGGTATTCTTCGCTCCTTTGGTCAAATTCCTTTTTTGAGAGTGTTATAAAAATGATAATTATTATTGTTCTTTATATTATTAAACTTCTTGTGTGCTTAGAAACGCGTTATTGAAGAAATAATTTATCGTTTCTTTAAAATTCAAGACCCCCCCCCCAAAAAAAAAAAAAAAATTTATGAGCATAGATCACCCGTGATGCGAAATACGTCCGGCTCAGTATTTTACTTTTTAATTTCGTATTAATAGTATTTAAAAAATAAAAAAATAAATAAATAATTCTAGAAAACATTATTTCAAATCAAAACACAAAATACATTTGTCGAGAAAACATAAAAGCCAAAAGACTATCCCATATCAGTGGTGGCGGAGGTGGGGGGGGAAAGGTCGTCGTATAAACGACTCGCGTTTTCCACGGAAAATTACACGTTTTCGCAAAATCGCACGTTATAAAATAATTAATTAATGGTACAGTGGGATTTAACTTATCGTGCGTTTCGTCTCACTAGTGCAAAGACGACAAGATTATACGCACACTAACACTATTTTAATACGCTCGTACACCTACTGACTTAAATAATATATTGTTATTACAGCATACAACACAATAATAATATAAACGAAATACTACGCGTTTAATAGCGGTAGTACGCGCAGTGTAATCACGTCTAGAATTGCGTTTGCTCCGCGACGTTTGTTAATCGTGTTCGCAGTCGTGCAGACTACTATACAGGGCGCCCCAGAACGATCTGATAAACGCAATGACTTTTATTCTGTTAATGATTTTGGTTTACGTATTTATTTATTTTTTTTTTTTTTTGAAAAATTATTTCTACACAAATAAAGTGTAACTTCTTTTTTTTTTTTTTTTGTAATCTAAATTTTTACATTTTTAATATTACACTTCAGCTTTAGAAAAAAATCAAAATAACCATTTTGTGAATCTGATTTTTAGAAAAAATTTACTGCTTAAATCTTTTAAATCCGATAACTTTGTACGATTTTTTTTTTTTTTAAGTATCAAATATCATATGTTATTTAACAATATTATTAAATTATTCGCAAACTTACAAAAATCGTAGAAAACGTAACGGATTTAACCTTTGTCAAAAATGTAAGCTCCAATATTTTTTCCAAAATGGCTTTTTTGAATATTTTCAAAAATCTGTAGTAATCTTTTTCAAATTCGAAAAAAGTTAAAAATAATAGAACAAAAGTTATTGCATTTGTCAAATAGTACAGTAGGGACACTCTGTACACAGTCGGCCTTCGTAGTAACGTAATAATAATAATAATAACAGTTATAAGCACGTGTGCGCGAGTACCTACGGAATGAGTTAGACGCCAAATTTACGGTTTAATTTATATACTCGAGGCTAAACCACGGGGTTTGTTAAGAAACGGCTCCGGACGTCACGCGGAAATACACTGTTTTACACGCAAACAGCGCAAACAATCCCAAAACGAATTATTACACGCACACGCACACCCCTGTAATAATATAATTGATGTCATCAGTCTTCTTTGCGGAACTGTACGCCACGAGTAGAGCGGGACATTCCTCGTGTGGGAATAAGGGGGAGAGGGGTGTCAGAAGATCGGATGATTAAAATCGGAAACGGTCGAAGACGTATTTGTATATAATTACAGGACGATTTTTTTTTTTTAGTGTGCTCACCCCCATTTTTGCCAGCAAAAACGCGAAAACGGGGGGTTCTTTTTTTCGAAACGTTCAATTTATTATAAAAACTATGTCCTTAAACATAATTTGAGGAAAATGTCAAAAAATTTTTTTTTCACATATTCAATTTTTTATTTTTTTTTTATCTAAAATGTTTCTCACATTATTATCTATCTATGTTTAAATTTTCATAAAGTTTGGATCGATAAATGATGGTTTCCAAGTCTTTTTTGTCAAATTTTGGATAGTTTTTCAAAAAAAAAAAAAAATGAAGAATTGAGAAATATTCAAAAAAATGACCTCTTTAAAATACTAACTAGAGAAAAATTCGATTTCAAAATGTTGCTGATCGAGACTTTTGGACAAGTTGATCTATACGAAAAAGTGGTATACAAAAAAAAAAAAAAAAAATATTATTATAAAAACACTAGCTTTTCACTTCGTTCAGAATCTAAAAGATAGTTTCTGAATAATTTTTTTCAAATTTCGGATATTTTTTCCCAAATTTCGAGTGAACTATTGACAATTTCAACTACTTGTCAAAAGTACCCATCTATAGGTAAAATTGTGATGCGAAAAATTGCTGGTCAAAACTTTTGGACAAATGATTCCATACGAAAAAAGAGTTTACAGAAAATAAAATAAACATCATTGTGAAAACACTTCTACTACTTCGCTCCGCTTAGAATCTAAAAACTTGAAGTCTACCTCGAGACAAAATTTTTTCGTTTTGACTGTAGTTTTCTTGGCTGCAAAAAATGTCACCTTTCCAATATCTGAAGTGTATGAGCCCGCGGGTAAATATTTAAGAGAGACTTAAATTATTTATAGCTACCATAACGAAAAACTCGAATACTACCGAAGTGTATTAGATGTATTGAATACATACATTCATATATATATATATATATATATATCCAAATTCAATTCAGCTCAAAAATGTTTTTTTTTTTTCGAACACTATATAAATATGTGATGTATATTTGCGTGCTAAATTATATAAGTATACTTTACTTGTCAGGCACGTACACAAAATAAATTTTCGGGGGGTGTTCCTTATAAAATAATAGTATTATACGTACAATGTACATATATAAAATGACTGAACAACGCTGCAATTAAGAAATTTCGGGGAGGGTTTGAACCCCTAAAACCCCCCTTGTATACGTGCCTGTTACTTGTAAATAGTGTATATCTTGTTTAAATAAATACATTTGTCGCCATCAAAGTAAACGAAATTCGGCTTAATTTCAGTCAAAGTAATCGACAAAGCTAATAAAATACCAATGATTTATTTTCGAATCAAATTTAGATGAATTAATTAATTTAAATACATTTTACAAATCGCATTAGACCCTATGGCTTATGTACTTGAATTTTACCTAATATCACTAATTTTAAAGCAGTTATTTTTGTTTGAACGTTTTTGTCGGATGATACATAATATTCATAATGACTATAAGCAATAACATTTTTCAAGTAAAAATAAATATTAATACGATACTGTCAAGTAATAGCCGTGTGCACACTCTGAATTTTGAAATCTCATCGCCTGCCTTAATTTGAAATCGGTCATCGTACAGTTTGTATTTTGTTGAATTCGTTTTTATATTTTTATTCTGAAAATTTTGTTTACATTCAAATGCTCGTTTCGCAACGCTCAAACGAATAGGTTTAAATGAATTGCTATCCTCACGTTGTTCAAACCACTTTTGTACAACTATAATATAATAATCTGTCGAATAAAAAGAAATTATGTTATCGATCGAATTCGAGAACTTATTGAATTAAAATATAATAATATAGTAAAATTAATTGCGTGCGATTTCAGTGATTTCACATTCAAAAGATTTTCAAGTTTTAACTATCATGATTTTATTAAACAAAACCAACAATAAGTTTTAATAAAATTTTAAACTCTATTGAAATAATAAATAAAATATGTAATTTAAATGTTTTATAATAATGTACACTCGTGAAAATGTTATCGCGTCGGTGAAAATAATATTATTTTCGTGGATTGTGTCGGCGAAGTTTTACTTCTCGCATTCGATTTTGCCTGTTATTCCGAATTATACGAATACGTATACCATTGTATAGCGAAAGAAAATTATTAACCAAAAAAAAAAAAATAAATAAATAAATAAATAAATAATAGAGTTAACTTTTACCTTCGAAAGTGCACATTTTATGCTTTTTAAGTGCATATTTTACAAATTTAAATGCATAAAAATCCGGTCTCTAGTGATAAGAGAAAAATCTAAATAAAAAAAAAAGAAAAAAAGTGTTATCTATACGTGATTATCTGGATAAAAATGTAATATTCAATCATTTTAATTATCTAGATCAAGTGGTCCCCGACCTTTTTTTTCCCCTACTTACGAATATATGTCGGAAGTACCCATTATGATTCAATTCTAACTTTTAAACTTTTTCCTCATAACTGAACACTTAAAAAACGTGTAAATAAAAATCCAAATGAGTATTTTTCCGCTCCTCGTTTAATCGGTCCTGAGTGGGTGTCGTTGATGCCTGCCGTCGATCGTGTTGTTTTGAGGGAATATTTTACAGCGTACCACTACCCCTCCTATACCCTCTCCTCTTCCGGTTCGTTTTCGCGATAAAATCTCCGAAAAGGGCTGCGCGCGTTTTTCTCCCCCCTCCCCCACGGCATTCGTATGTACATTCGCACGTTAAATGCGCGCGCGCGTATAAATCAGTGTCAGTATCCATTTTACAAATTTCAAAGGACCCAAAGTTAGAGGAGTTAAAGTTTCTCTCGTATCGCTCTCTCCGCGGGGTTCGCGCCGACGAAATAAAGCGGACAACCGCCGCCCACGCACACACTCGTACAATAATATAGGTTAGGTACGAATACATATACATACAACACATATACGTGCGCACAGGTCGTTGGGCTGACAGATTCGTTCTTGCTTTTTTTTTCGCTCCTTTTTTTCTCGCCACCCCCCCCCCTCGTCGCCGCAACACTGCCGCTTCACTCCTCGTGTGTCGCCATCGAGCCCGCGTGACTCCCCGGGGCCCGCAACCATTACGGTTTGTGTACCCCTTCCGACCCCGCGGCCGCCACCGAGTCTCTCAGGAAATCGGCATCATTAATCGCGCGAGCGCGTGGCCCCGCAATGCTTTCAATTGATTCCGAGTCGAACAATAACAACGGCGGGGTTTCGGTCACGGCGGCAAAAAAAAAAAAATAAAATAATATATATATATATATTATATATTGTATATACAGGGTGGGGAAAAAAAGCACGGTAATCCATATGATATTCCTGATCGGTGCATTTTTAGCGGTTTTTATTTTTACAATTTTTATTGCTACACTTTTGAATATTTTGAAATTTCCTCTGATTCTCCCCCTGACTTTTTTCCCTGAGAATTCCAAGATTTTCAGAAATTTATTGTCCATGATTTCATGTCATCGTAAACGGTGCAGTACATTTTTACCTTTCTGTTTAAACCAGTGTCCGTATTAGGTACTATTTATTATTTATATTTTAGATTCTGAGCGAAGTGAAGGAGCTAGTGTTTTTACATGATGTTTATTTTTTATTTTATTTTTTTTCTCTATGTACAACTTTTTTTTATTAATTTCTTCTTTGTACAACTTTTCGTATGGAAATACTATATGGATATTTCTAGATTGTACTTTACAGAGGTCATTTTTTGAATTTCTCAATTCTTCAATTTTTTGAAAAAAACTACCCAAAATTTGACAAAAACGACTCGGAAACCATCATTTTTTGATCCGAGTTTTATGAAAATTTAAAATATAGATAGAGAATCATATAAGAAAGATTTTGGCGCAAGAAAATTTTGAAAATGCGAAAAAAAAATTTTGGACATTTTTCTAACATTTTTTTTCCCATTTATTTTTTATATTATTTAACTTCCCTCGTTCAGAATCGTTTTATTGAAGAAATGATTTATCGTTTCTTTAAAATTAAATACACCCGTCAAGAGAATCCCACACATCGTGCGAAGTATGTCCGGCTCTTTTATTTCAATATAGGAAAACATGCAGAGTGAGATACAAATCCGTTTCATGGTAATCAGAATGTGAAATTTAATAGCGCATTTTTGTGTACTTTTAAGTACATGAACTTACGAGCGCTTTCATAATCAATGGATTTAATAATAATATTGAATAAATTAATAAGTAAAATAATTACCATTAAATCAAAGTAATAGCTTATTCTGAATAACAGCATTCGAACATGATACAATATAAAATATTTATTTCAGTATAAAATTTCAAATATTAAGTTCGAATTTCCTGAATAATTGTCCCTGTGTGTTCCCCGACTTTCCGGAGTTTTCTAGATTTCCAGAAAGCGTGGTAACCGTGTGTTAGTGTTCGTCGATTTCTAAAAATAATATATAAATAGTCTTGTGATGATAGTCTAAAAATTTTATTACCACTAAATTATATACAGAGTTCTCATACAATTCATGACATAATTTTCACCGTTTAGGTACCACTGTGGTGTTTGGTAATGCTGAAAATGAAAAAAATCAATATGACATATCCTTTTAGGGTAGGACTTTGCGAGAAATATATTATTTTTATGATTAAAACGTTGATTAATGATTATTTTTTGTTAATTTTTCATTTTCAGCTCCCTCGATCTCGCCAAAACGGCGAAAACTATGTCGTTTCATTGAATTCTATAATAATTCTGCATACATATTTGATACTGGTGACAATATGCTTTTAGATTATCATGAATTTTCTTTTTCTGAAATCGTTTATGACTGTATTGTAAATAAATAATAATAAAAAAAAAAAAAAAAAAAAAAAAAACTATTTTCTTATTTGATACACTAGTTGGGAACAGCATGGATTTTCCGGGTTTTTTCCACCCTGTAGGTAATTCATATAGTGTATACAAAATTCACTCACTTTCTCTCTCTCTCTCCCCCCTCCCCTTCTTTCTCGCCTACGCTACGCGCACGTGTATTTTTCGATTTGAAATATTGCGTTCAATATTGTTGTTCACATTCGCGATTTTCCAGTCCTCCCCTCGCGCGCTGATGTGTAAGGGTGGTAAAACAACCGCGCGCGAGTATTTTTATATTATTACCTCGCAGTTGCTTCACGTAACGAGAATAATGAACACGAATTGGCTCCGGTGTGCACGAGATCTTCGCTAGCGATTTACTACCACGCGGGTAGGACGTCGCGGTTAAACGAGGACGGAAATAACCGAGTGCTCAAAACACTTCTCAGCTCGATTCGTTTTTGCATTTTTCATGCACGCGAAATACGTTTTGAAAAAATAATATTTTTCGACTAATGATTATATAAAACTACGGCGCGCTGTGAATTCGTGGAAAAGTGCATTTTAGTTTTTTTGTTTTTTAGCTGAGATTATAAAACAAAATTTGTGTTTTTGTTCAAAAAAAAAAAAAAAATGTTGTGAGTTGTGTAAAAAATCGTTATTTTAAGATAAAAATTAAGTTTTATACAAATTATAACGTTTAAACGCTTAGGGGAGGGGGGAAAGTCTGAAAAAAGCCGGACATACTTCGCACGATGGGTGTACTTCGCACGACGGGTGGTATTCTCTTGACGGGCGTATTAAATTTTAAAGAAACGATAAATCATTTCTTCGGTAAAACGATTCTGAACAAAGGA
>JAIPRM010002425.1:11496-24891 GCA_025469315.1 Stegophylla sp. TES_Ste_2020 | reverse complement strand
TAAAGTAAAAATATTAGGCTTTCAGAAAAAATGTATTTTGTGAAAATCGGTTTAGTCATTTTAAAAAATATTTGCCTTTTTGTACACAATAGAGGGGTGAGTCGATTTAGTTGCACGCGAGTGTAGATGATTTATATACTTTTTCTTTTTTACAAAAATATAGTTTATAGTGTTTCAAATAATGTTAAAACAGTTATACAAGAAATGATAAATTATGTGTTTCTTGATAAAAATTCACAAATGTTTTTTATACATATATATGTATAGAGATGGTGGAATTTAAGTCGAACATTTTTTGTCAAAGTAGAAAGTGAACAGAATTTTCATATTGAGGGTTTAATGCAATGGTTCTCAACCTTTTATGTATGGCAACACCCTAATTTTGATCCATGAAAAAGGTGACACTAAATTCAGTTATTGTATTTTTGAAAAATCTTTGTAAATTATCACACCTATACATTTTAGCAATTTATTAAAAAAAAAACGGATTTACTTAGCACAATGGGTATTCTTATCGAAGATCCTTGGATGGGATACCCTTGGTGGGTGTATTGAAATTTAAAGAAACGATAAATTTATTTTTTACTCATACAGTTTTATTATTCCACTATTAACTGAGAAAAAAAAAAAATTGAAGAGAAGAAAGTGTTATTAATCATATTGCTGTCTATCTGGTATCTACCTTGAAATTTTCATAACATTTGGATAAAAAAAAGAGTTTTAAAAGCATTTTTGTTAAATTTTATGTAGATTCCCCAAATTTTGAAAAATTATTGAGGATTTTGAAAAATAACCTTTCAAAAGTACCATCTATAGGTAAATACTGATTCTAAAAGATTCTGGTTATAAGTTTAGACAAGTATTTCTATACAAAATGTGTATATAAAAATAAAAATAAAAATAAACATCATTGAAAAACACTAGCTTCTTCGCTTTATCCAGTATTTAAAATCATAAATTTACATAGTTAAAGATTTTAAATTTTCATAAAAATATTCGGTGAGGTATTTGTGATATGGTGTAGTGTGAACCATATCACATACACACAATTTTCGATTCTCCAAGAGTTAAAAAAAAAAAAATTTAATCTAAAAGAAATGTTCAAAATATATTTATTCATTTGATTACTAGATGCATTTACTCAAAAATATATAGAAAATACATAAACTTAAAATTAATCATTACAAAAAATATTTTTAAATTTTACTGTGTGTGGTGGTTGTTCACCAATACCACGGACTAAGATATAATTCTATCTTAGTCCATGACCAATATTAATATTATTATTTGTGTATCCAAATTGTTATAAATAGTCTGTGGGATTTTGTGATTAAATTTTTTTTTTTTTATGATTTCAGAAATGATAGTCGTAATCAACAAAGAGAGTTGTAAGTATTATTATAGAAAATAAGATTAAATAAAATTACAACCATTTTACCAAACTGGATCAAAAGATACTCGGGCTGAGAATTAAAGAACATAATTTATTATTTGCAGTTAAATTTAATTTTATTAGTAAAAGTAAAAATGTGTATAAACATTTTTATCGTGAAACAATAACTTACTATCACTTCTTTTGGCCTATCCTTGTCTTCAGATTTATGCTGATGTTTTAGACAGTGAATTTTTTCAGATTTACCCCTAACCGTAAATATACAGATCAGTTTACTATTTTGAAACTTTATCATTAGGGTTTGAAAGTTATACGAGCTAAAAAAAGCAAAATATGCACAAAAATGATAAAATATGCATGAAAAAATGTGAAATATGCAAAAAAATTATTTATTTGTTTATTAAAAGTTTATTACTTACTTATTAATATACACAAAAAAAATTCTAAAAACCTATATTTAAAAAAATTGTATTATTGAAAACTAAAATATGGCGTGAAACCGGTTGGCATTTGAGATTTTATTGAACTGAAAAAATAGTTAAATTAATTTGTTTTCATTATTTGTGAAATATGAAATAAATATATATGCTGAATAATACCTGTAATTAAATGTGAACCGCACCGTAGAAAATAAATGTAGACATATTTATCTTATAGTAGATAATAGGAAATAACAATAGATAACCACCAAAAATAATATTGAGTTTTATAGTATAAATATAATAATTTATAACTATATGCGCAACTAGACATTTGAACAAGAGGGTGCTTAAGTTCCATGTTTTTACATAATTTATCAGTGTACCCTCCCCCACCCATCACACCGTTATTGGCCTATATGTAAACAACCCCATTAAAAAAAAAAAAGTGTAGTTTGCTCGTCAGGGTGTTCTTTGCACGTTGAGTGGGATGCTCTTGGGCGAGTATATTGAATTTTAAAGAAATGATAAATAATTTCTTCAATAAAACGATTCTGAGCAGAGCTTCAACTAACACACAATAATAATTATCAGTTTTGAAGAATTGATCTTAAATGTTGAACTACAAATTATTTTATTACATACATTTACGAAAAATAAAAATTGATTTTCATATTATCACAATAATTTACCTAATGATTATTCCATAAATAATTTCAAATTACAATTATATATAAGCTTCATAATAAAATAAAATAAAGCGGTTATAATTATTGTAAATTAACATAAATTTTACTAATGTTTATCGTGGCGCATCAAGTCAGTAACAGTTAAAAAAATTACAATATATTTGGATTACCAGGTTTAATTCGAACCCGGTACCGTTTTATGGTAGGACAATTGTCTTTCCATGGCGCCACACTAACATCGTTGAACATTTGGTTGAAATAATAGATATTTAGTATATTAACCAAAAATATTGAATTTTCAAAATAGAATAAAATAATTAGAAAACTATTGATACACTTGGATTTCAATTCACACCATTATATTCAGTGTCGAAAAATACATAAGATGGCAATAAAACATTATCAACCTTCATAAAATGTTTATAAACTACATATAACATATCATAATATCTGTCTGTACTATCTGTTTTTTTTTTTTTTTCAATTAAACCCTTGTAAAATGTTTAATTCTTTGTTCGCTCAAAATTTTATTACATTACAATATTTGCAATGAAATTCTCTACCGAGGCACCAAGTTTCAAAGAAATCGGTCAAACCAATTTTCATTAATGTACGTTAAAGTGTGTATTTTTTTGTAAAACGAACAAATTTCGTCAAAATTCTAACTTTAAATGGTTATAGAGAATAAAGTTGACTTACGATTTTCAAGATTTTTTCAGGTCAATTAAATATAATATTATATGAGTGAGATCATATTCAATTTTCAATTCTTAATAATAAAAATCAAAAATTTTATTACAAAAAAACTATCAAAAAATGAGAAATTTTCAAAATGCTTTTCTGAACTCAAAATTGATCAAATCATTTTTAAATTAGAAATTGGTGAAAGTTTCAAGTTTTTAGCTGCTCTATTTTAGAAGTTATGTAAAAAAATAATTTTCAATTTTACAGAAATTCTAGTAAGTACATATTTTGCCGTTTTTTTGTCAATTTTTCGATAGATTTTCTACGTTTTTAGAAAGAAGTATTGAGAAATTGGAAAAATGACCTCTTTAAAGTACCATCTGGGTGTGATTCGGGATCTATAGAGATTTACTTACTTGACTTTACTTTTTAACTAACTTAACTTTGATATTGTTATTCGATAAATTATAAAATTTTTATTTTTAAAATCAAATTTTTTAACTATACTTTTAGGAGATACTAATTTTAACTTAAGGGATGCTAAGGACTCTAAGCACCCTTTCTAGTTGCGCCAATGATTATAATGCACATTTTCCGCGTTATTAGCATTGTGTTATATAACATTATTTGAAATAAATTGGTTAAGAACATGGACTTAGATATACAGGACTGGTATCGAAAACTTATCAGTGATCCCCCCAAATGTTTTTAAAGGTACAGGTGTAGTATCTAGCGCTATCTATGTTAGGAGTTTAATAATAATCAATCATCAATATAGTACTATGTAGATAAAACAGTACAATTTTAAAATATTTAAGTTGGTTTTTTTAAATAATAATAAATAAATTATTTTAATAACCAAGTAGATCTTTATTGCAATAATAGACATAAAATAAATTTGTTCACTGTATATTCATATATTTATGCATAAAGAAAAATGTTCAGTACAGACATGTCACTTTATGATTTTTTTAACCCATTAATTTTCCGAACAATTTCGTTCCAAGGAAGAAAATCAGATTCACAAACTTTAAATAATAGAACAGGTTTTTTTTTAACTTGAACATGAAATTACAGAACGTTGACAAGACATTATAAGTCAGATTGCACATTTATAAAATAATTATTAAAATACAATTTTATATTGAGCTAGCTGAATTACCCGGCGTTGCTTGGTCTTACTCGGATTTGTTTTAAATATTATGTTTTCCTATTATATATTAAATGAATTACCCGGCTTCGCGAGTGAGACTGTTTTTGCTTTTTCTACATTAAATTCTTAAATCAACACACATTATTGTGTTTTATAGAAGAAGAAAATTTGTTTTGCTTAATTTTAGCAAGTGCTAAATAATAGTAATAACTAAATTATAAATAAAAAATAATAATAATAATAATATTTACAAATGATTCTATAATTATAATAATAATTTGTATAATTTAACTTTATTTGTGAATATTTACAAATGATTCTATACTTAGTTGTTCAATTCTAATATCACAAGTCAAATTCTCTTTGTATACCACATTCAGAGTTTTATTTTGTGGTGCTTGAACGTATAAATTGTCAGATCTTCCAACTCAAGAAAATTCCAAATATAATTGTAAGCCATGTGAGAAACAGTTTATTATCATTGTAAAACAAACTTTTATTGGAAAGTGAACTCTTCTAAACTTAAATGGAAAATCCTTGTGGTATAATAGTATTATAAATTTTTCTCTCTTAGCACTCCCGGTCAAAATTTCAACTTTAATTACATTTTTGTAAGAGAGGTGTCACAGAGCCTAGTTCCAGTACATAATCTAGGAGCAGTGTTTGAATTGGAAAAATAGAAGAAGGGGTGCTCCAGGGATTCCAATAAATAAGCGTCCCCTCAAACTATGTAATTTATATACTGTATAAAGTAATTAGTAAGGGTGCTCTGCAAATTTTATAAAATAGTAGAGGAGCTCTGTCCCCCTGAGCACCCCCCCCAATTTGAAGACTGTCTTTCTTAATAATATGATTATTGAGGATTATTTATGAAGAGTATTATTATTTTTCGATAACGCAATTTATATAATTGAGCTATAGTCGGTTAAGTTATAGCCGGTGTTTTCCATACAACTCTCATAATATTAAAACTATTGTTAAAAATATTATAAAGCTTAGTAATTTATAATTTCGGCAAGTATTTATTTATGACAGAGTGTGTAAACGATTATAACTGTAATGACTAGGGCCCGGAACTTGATGACCTAAAAATATGTAAAAAATGCACTAAAAAAAAAATGCATAAAATGATATAAAAATGCTAAAAAATGACATTAAAATATTAAAAAATGACATTAAAAATATATATATATATATATATAGTACAATTTTTAACTTCGAAAAAAAAATATGATCAATCAATCTAGTGAAATTGCTTTTTTGTTGAAATTTTTGAAGTACTACATTAAAAATGACGTTAAATATTTATGTTTTATCTTTTATAAACTTGAAAAAAAAAATGTAAATACTCTTGAGGATTCTACAAATTCTAGAAATGTAGAATTTCTACTTAAATTAAAATTTTGTTTTTTGTCTACTCTGTAACAAAAAAAAAAAAAATAAATAAACAATATCATACCTACTAGTTTATATTTGCAAATAAATGAAAAAAATGCATCAAAAAATATTAAAAAAGACTGTAAATCGAAAAATTCCCCAAAAAATGCAAAATAAAAATTGTGCCATTAGATTCTGTATTTCATGAATCAAATTTCTGTAGAGACGAGCAACACATTAGAGCAAAAGAAAAAAAGATGCAAATGCATCAAGTTCCGGGCCCTAGTAATGACGAATAAAATTAAATATTGTGAACAATAGATCACTTGTAGGAGTATTTTGTACAACCCTGTGAAAAAAAGTTGGAAAAATCTTAAATAATGTCGTTACAAAATCAGTTCATAAAAAAGGCCTGTTCTTTTATATGTATACAAGGATAAGGATAATGAATGACCTGTCAGCGTATACTTGGAAATTAATGTGGTCTGTCACAGTCCAGTAAATATTGAACATGTATTTAGGTACTTCATTTAATCAATAAATAATAATACTCCAAAAATAAAACTATTATTTAGTACATTGCTATTAAATTCAACCAGAGTACTCTAGTAGCCTGTACCATTAGAAACATTTTAGGACCGGCCCACTACTACCCTCCAATCATTTTGATTCTAGTCCTGTATATCTTAGTCCGTGGTTAAGAATGAAAAAAAAATAAATTTTTTAGAAAATATTAAATATCCTTACAAATATGCGAAATTCAATGAAAATCAACTAAATATGTATTTTTTTCTATAAAATTAACGAAATATGCAAAATATGCATTTTTAATTTTCAATTTTTAAACTCAACATTGTATAGCTTGAATATTTAGCTTGGTCTGCTATAAATCAAGAGCATAAAGAACAATATGCAACTCCTATAATTTCCAAACCCTATTATCATATAACTATTTAGTGTTTCAATTTTTTTTTTAGAATTTCATATTACTTAATATTCAATTTTGTCGTTACATGTAATTAAGTATACAACAATTACTTAATACAATTATTTAATTCAAATAAACTGATAAAAATGTTAAATTAAAAATTATTATTTGTATGATGTTATCAGCAATATCAACTAAACACAATTCTGTGAAAAATGATTTATGATTATTATTACAATTTTCAGTGATGACTTTAAATCAAACAGACAATTAAAGAACCCAAATTTGATGAATCCAAATGCTCCAAATGATTGTGAAATTGTTGTCACTAATAACAATTTAACGTATGTTTTTATATCCGTACAGTATATATTATATAAATGTATATATATATTCTACATATATTAATTATTGACAATTCTTTTTTTTTTTTTTATAAATATTGTAGGGAATATGCAGAATTTTTGGAAGTCAACTTGAAAAAATTAAATATGAAAGTGGATTTATTATTTCCTAATCCTGATATACCTATTAATCGAGTTCTGGGGACTTTAGCTCAAAGAGGAACGTTTTATGTTTTAGTTGTACGAGATGAAAACAAGTTATATAGAAGCGTTACCGTTGATATACTTCATGGTATTCCTGAAGGTATAATATTAAAAATATAAATAATACATTAAAAAATCTAATATACATTGTATCTTGGATAAGATACTTGTGGTGGATATGTTGAATATCAAAGAAACAATAAATCATTTTTTTAATAGAATAATTTCGATTGGAGTATCATTATACTATAATACAATACATAACTGAGGGGGAAATTCTTGAATATATCCAAATGTCGTGTGACATATTTATCACATGCATAATGATAAAATTATAGAAAATTGAACAAAAATATACATTGAATTTGAGTAACCTGACTTATTTTCGAATGAGTATCGATAAAGTTTTATTGTTTATAAAATGTGATAAAGTGACTTGCATGAACCACTGTGGTAACAATAATAAACTTATTATTCAAACAGCAAACATTAAAATGTAAAAATATTACTGATAAAGTGATAAACGATGATGAGCGCTGTGGTACTCATTGATATTAAACATACCTAAATTAAACACAATGGTGCTACTATTAAATACAATTAATGCTACCACGTTTTTAATATTTATCATTTATATATATTCTGTGTTCATAGACTAAAATTTCCTTTATATGTTAAGTTTTCATCATGAATGTTGAGTATCGCATACCAACTAAAAACCTTGTAAATGTAAAGAGTCATTTAATTAAAATGACCTATTAACAAAGAAATTTAAAGCTACTAAAACCTACAACATTATTAAGAACAAACAATAGCTTTAATTATTATAATACATAGGGTGATTCAAATTATATGTTACAACAATTTTATTATATAAATATTCAAAATAGAATAAAAATGTATAATACAAAAGATTTTTTATTTAAAGAAACCTAAAATAATATGTAAATTTCATACAGTGGAACATCAGTTAGTCAAAATTCAAGGGAAATGCAATTTTTTTGACTTACTAAAGTTTTCGAGTTATAATTGAAAAAATTTAATTTAAGAGTTTTTTAAATGTTTTTTTATTTTTTTAATTGAAGTTTTTAAAATGTATGTAGATATGTATTAAATTTTTTACTATTATATACCAAGGGTGGCCGCTGACTGTAATTTTGAGAGCTGCAAATTTATAAAGCTAATTCGAAGTGAATCACATTGTTAAGAGATGTTTATAAACAAAGACACATTTTTCATTTTATATCAAATGAGGGGACATTTATTTTTTTACACTATACAGAAAATTATAATTATATTATTATTATTAACATTACTGTTTGTGTGTATATATATATATATCAAGGTAAATTTTACTGTCAGTTTTTTTAAGTCTAGCTGATAATTGGTATGTAAAGTTCTCATAAGTTCACTAAAATGTTCGTCTATTAGGTCAGATTGATATTTAGATTTAATGAATTTAAGAGCAGAGTCCAATGGTTCACACATATGGTGTGTTCTAAAAATACCCAGACTAAAATTCTTACAAAAAAAAGTTTTGATGTTATCGTTAATATTACTATACCAAAATTAATTAAAGATAATTTTTAGTATTTTAGTGTGCTTTCAAAGGTTTTGTCACTTTTGAAAATACCTTTATATATCCTCCAAAGTCATTGGTTTTTCTGCCGTTTTGGATGAGGTAAATTTGCGATCTACTATTGCAATGATTGGTCTTTAGTTTTGAGATAATATCCATGTACCTACATTTCTTCAATAATATTAATTGATTTTATAAAACTTAGATCAGTAGAAACTTTATTTTTTTAGTTCTAAACTCTTCAATGAGATGTGCCAGCCAGTCTTCTGTTAACAATTTTGTCATTAATTTTGCGTCATCCTTTTCACACCCAATTCATCTATTAAAATTGAATGATAAGAACCAATCGGAACCAATTGATACACCAACTTAATTTTCTACTTTGCTAACCATTAATGGTCAGTAATTTCTATTTTTTTCCTCCAATACGAGTAATAACTTGATCTATATTCAATGTTAATGGATGCCCAGAATGACGGCTATCTTCAATTGATATGCAACCTCCTTTAAAATGTTTGGACTGGTCAAAAGTTACACTGTAACTTAATGAAACATTACAAAAAGAACAAATTTTATCGATTCAAAAGCTATCATAGCAGTTTTAGGATTTTAAAACAAAATGATATCGAAAACAATATAAATATTCATTGTAAAATCATGTATTTGTACAGCATGTCTAACTTTGAAAGCGCATTGTCAATGATCAGTGCCGGATAGAGAGTGTACCGGCCCATCGAGTTTTAGGATTTTAACTGGTTCAAAAATAGTTTCTAGCCATTTGAAAAAAATATTTTAGTGTACTATTGAGTATGCCGGGTGGAACCTTTCAAATTTCTTTTTGTGCACTCATATTTTTCACCACGCACCACACAATTGGTTTAAATATCACATGACCCACCGAGTTTTACTTGGTAACTTGCCTAGCCAATCCGGGTCAGTCAATGATTAATTTGAACTGACAACCAATATTACTCACGTAAATACTGGAAATTATCTCTAGTTCATTTAGGTATAATAATATTAATGATAACATTAAAAGATTTTTTTTCAATTTTAGTCTGGGTATTTTTTGAACACACCTCGTCAAAATAGTCCCAGAGTAAGTAACTTAGTGCACTCTTGTTAGTGTGTAATTTTCGTCTAAATATGTTTTCTAAAATTCTATTGTAAAAACAATACTTAGTTTTTAGACCTTTTAGTCCTTCATCTTCTATTGTCTTCTATTGCAGTTCTAATAGCTCCGACTCTTCAGCTGCTGTACCCATTGTTATTGGTGATGAAAGAGGACAGCCTCCTCCCTAACATCAACAATCAAAGGATTTTCTAGGTATGAAAATGAAGGCGTATGTGATCTCAAATCATGAAATCTGCCATTGTTTCCTTCAGTAAAGTTAGATATTTTACTTGATTTATCTTAAATTTCTATCTGAATGTCAGGAAGGGTTTTACTAATTTCCTTCAAATATTTGAATTGAGCAAATGTTTTAATCTAAATGTCTTTCCTAAAAAACTTTAACTTACTAAGAAAGCTTAATACAGTTTGAGCCAAATCAGAAATAAGTTTTTTCCTTCTTTATAATGATATGTTTAGTGTCTGTAAACGCTGAACCACATCTGTAAAAAAAGCTGAGTCTAACAACCGCTGAGGTTTATTAAGTTCATTTGGTTAAGTTCTGCTGCCGTGCAAATCTATATTAACATCTATTATGATAACGAAACCAACAGTGATAAAATCCCTATTTAGCGATTCTAACAGAAATTTTGTTTATTAATTTTACTCCAAGTTTGGTTTCAAGAACTGCACAAAACTTATTTTATTTAAGCCTCGTTGTGGTCACTTCTGTTATATACAATGTAAGCAAATGTTGTAACCAAATGAAAAATATTGTAGTGCGCCGAGGTTAGTTCATACATATGTACTATAATAAACACAATAAACACAATTAGGTAAAATTATTGGAACGCATAAGCCGATTAGACAAATTATCTGTCTGTATTCAGAACACAAAATATTTGAATTATATAGTTTTTTTTTTTCAAGTGATCTAGGTTTTCGCAAGGGAACAGGATTTTTTTCGACTTATTGAGAGTCTGCTGTATTTTTAAACTATCACTTAAGAGTAGTTTTGGGGGTTAACTTTTGAAAATCAAATGGGAACCTTTAATTTTTTCAATAGCATAGTATAAAGGTATTTTTGTAGAAAATTTTAGAGATTGAAAAACATTAATTGAAAAAAGGTTTGAGATCAATTAAAAGTTTTTGGAAATCACATGGAAAACCACTCTACATAGGCTAGCTGCTGGTAACCTGGATGCTGAACGAGCATAGGTAGGTGTGATGGCGTGCATACATTTGTGTGTACAGTCAAAATGCAATTCCTGAAAACTTTAAATTACTCTTAAACCTACATTTTTGCATTTTTGATTTTAAAAAGTTGTCTCCCAAAACTACCTTTTAGAAGCGATTAAAAATGTGAAATTTATATATTCTTTTAGGTTTTCTTAAATAAAGAATTTTTCATATATATTTTATTCCATTTTGAATATTTATATTCAATTTAATTGCTGTAACATACAATATGAATCACCTTGTACATGGATTGTAAATTGATTTTCTTGGGATATCGAAACTATACCCTTTAGTGATGTCTATGATATTAATAATATGATGTATAAATTTTATTTTTTTAATTACATTATTTTTCCTATTTTAGAACATAGAAATATGCCTTATAAAGATGCATTGACATTCATTGGTCAAAGTTTTGATGCATATATTAGAGGAGAGAAAATGGCTCCTATATCTGGATTAATAGGTATTCCTATATCTGAATGTGGTATGCCTTTAGGTGATAAACATCCTGAAGGAATTAACTCTTTGTTGAATTTATTACAAGACCACAGAGATCTCACAGTGCTACAGTATGATATGGTAAGGCTTATATTATGCTTTATTCTTCTTAATAATTTAACTTTTTGGGAAAAAATATAACTTATTATTTTAATATAATAGTATGTTTAAACTTTGAGAATTAGTGTTATAAGGCTGGAATTTTAATGCCCTTATCAATTATGAAAAATTCCCTTAAAAATATGCACCATTGCCAAATGGGAAAAGTGTCAACAGTCAACTGGGCGCCAAGACATATATATAGGGCCGTATTTAAGGGGTGGTTCGGGAGGGCGATAGCCCTCCCTGTTACTTGAGAGGGGCGTCATTATTTTAGGTCAAGTAGTTAAAAATACATGTAATTTTTTGGAATTTTATACATTATGTTGGGAATAGGGGTGACAAAATATTGTTGCCCAGAGGCGGAAAAATCTTAAATACAGCCCTGCACTGCATATATACATTTTTTTAAATTTATAATTTTATTATTGTCTTCTTTTTCTACCTCGCCTTTATCTAAATTATTTAGAGTCGGCCACCATTATCTTAAACTTCCACTTGACACAATCTCTCACATCATCCACGCTCACATCAAGTCCTCATAATTATTATATATTATATAATTTATTCTGATACCCAAATTTTTACAAAAAAAGATTCGGAAACCATAATCTTTTGATCCAAACTTTATGATAAAAATTTAAACATAGATAGACAATAATATTAGTGTCAAGAAATATATTATATTAAGTTTTATTTGCCTCTGTTCTAAGAAGGTAATGCCCTGGACATATTTATATAGTAGGTTTATAATATGAAAATTATTCTCATTTATGTATTTGGTATAAGGCATAATTTGCTATAAAATGCATTTTGTGAGTACTTGAAAAAATTATGAAAAAAAGCTTATTGGACGATAATATCTTAAAATTAATTTGATTACATTTGTTCCCTAATATAATTCCCTTAAACGTAACATAAAATATAAATAATAATAGAAAAAAAGACGTACTTTACACCATGGGTATTTTTCATACCTTGGTGGGATAATCTTGGCAGGTGTATTGAATATTAAAAAAACAAAACAATTCTGAGTGGATCTTCAGCTAATATACTATAATAACAGTAATTGTCAATATGTTTAACAATTATTATTTAATAACGTAATAATCCATATGGGAATTTGTATAATAAGTACTAGTATCAACAATGGGTCGAAATTTGACCAGTATAACATATTAATTAATTTTTGTGTGATTGTACACTGATCTTACATATTATACTGATAGGCACGCATTGAACTTAAATGTTGAATTAAAATTAATTTTGTTACATACAACATTTACGAAAAATGAAAGTTGATTTTTCGTATATTCCTTTACACCAAATAAATATTCAATAAATAATTTCAAATTTGAATAAAATATAAACATCATAATATTAAAATAATAAAGTGACTCTAATAATCATTATGTTGTAAATCATCATTTATTCCCTATAATATAATTATCAATAATGTTTATTGTGTCGCTTCTGGTCAGTCACGATTGAAAAAAGTGCTAACAATTTAGTTTACTAAGGAAATTTCGAATAGTAGGTATAAAAAGTGGACATACTTCGCACGATGGGTGTACTTTGCATGACGGGTGGTATTCTCTTGACGGGCGTATTATATTTTAAAGAAACGATAAATCATTTCTTCAGTAAAACGATTCTGAACGAAGGAAGTTAATAA
>JAIPRM010002425.1:0-11396 GCA_025469315.1 Stegophylla sp. TES_Ste_2020 | reverse complement strand
TCCAGTATTTCTATACGAAAAAGTGTTTCCAGAAAGAGAAAAAAAAAAAAATAAAAAATAAACATCATTGTAAAATCATAAGCTTCTTCACTTCGTTCAGAATCTAAAATATAAGGACCGAAAACACTGAATTTTCAAAATCAAATAATTGTAATACTATTGAAGCACTCGGATTTTAATGTTCATCATTGTATTCAGCGTCGAAAAATACATTAGATGGCGAAAAACATTACTAACCTTTTAGGATGTTTTTAGACTAGAAATATACCATAAAATTTGTCTCTTTTTTTCTTCAATTTTTTTAATTAAACCCTTATAAAATGTTTAATTATTTGTCCATTAAAAAATTGTTACACCAAAATATTTGCAATGAAATTTTTCGCCTATGTTAAGTTTTAAAAAGATCTGTTGAACCAATTTTTGTTTATGTAACATTAAAGTCTGTAATTTTAGGTAAAACTAACTAATTTCATCAAAATAGAGAAAAAAGTTGACTTATGATTTTCAAGATTTTTTAGGTCAATTAGACATGTATGTGAGGGGAGATCATATTAAATTTTCTAGTCTTAATATAATTTTTTTTTTCGTCATATTAATAAAATACATTTTATAATTTTAATTTTATTGTGTTTCATATAGATTCTACAGTATTTAAAAGAGAAAAAGGATGACCATATTAAAGAAGAAGTTGGAACTGTGCCTAATTTTAAACCAAGTAGAAATTAATTATTTTTATCTATTGTATTAAATCATTTTTAGGATTCAAAAAATTGTTTATTAATACAATCATTTATTTTAATTGTAGCTGATACACCAATTCTTCCTGCAGCTACAACTATTCAAAATCCCCAAGCAGCTCAACTACAAAATCGTATTTTGAACATTTTGAATACATCTCTTTCTTCAAATACTCAGCCACCACCCACTGTAGAAACAAATCAAACTGAAAAAGGTTCCTCCAGTATTCTTAAAGAACCTAATGTACAAAAAGCATTAGAGAGTTTATTTCAGGGAGGTAGTTTACTAAGAAAATAAATATTATTTTTCTGTGTAATTATAAGTGTATATATAATATAAGTGAGTTTTCTTTGTAAATACATTGTTTTATTATTTATTATTGTGTTTCAATAATGTTTTAATAAATAATATTTCAATGATCTTTTTTTTATTCATATTAATTTGATTCTTTTATAGGCTCTTATAAAATGTAAGATGTAATTAAATTATATATTTATAATAAATTAGTGTTTAAATACAATTTTAATAACCTTAAAATGATTTAATAGAAATAACTTTATATTATGTTAGTTTCATTGAAATATTGAAAAAAAATGTATGTTTTAAAATAATTTTTGAGTGTAGTGTTTTAAGTATCGTCATAGGACTTTCTTCAGGTAACATAAAAAAAAAATGAGTTATGAAATACATAGATTTTATAGTGACTTGAACTCTTTAAACAAAAAAATGTATATGTTTTTTTGTATATTTAGAGATAAAAAACAGGGGAGCCCATTTAAAAAAAAATGCTATCTATATATTTAGATTTGCTACTAAATGCATATATCAAGGATGACCAAACTGTCAATTGCGATTTATTGGTAGATCTTTAACAGTTTTAAAGCCGATTTTAAAGTCACAATATTTTCAAGACATTTAAAATATGAGTCTTTTATTTTGTTTTTGTAGATAATTTCAATTTTCTATAGAACATATTACTATTTCTCACAGTCGTAGGTATATTTTGAAACACGGTTTAAGAAAAGTTAAAATTGAGATTTTATTCACGAAGCCCGACATATTTCTCCATACTATAAGAAGAAACTTTTAGTTTGTCAAGCATAATATGATAATACAAAATATATCTGTTTAATGGTTGTAGCTTTAACTACATGCACATTTTAGGTTAAATTATTTGTATGAAGTAAATAAAAATTATTAACTAGTTACTTACTGTAGAACACTAAAATAAACATTTAGGACAGTTATCTGTAGTTAGCTAATTGTTCTCCAGATTTTAGTCTAACTACAAATTTCACTCATAACTTCATCATGTTAATAGATATGAATTGCTAAATACAACATTTTCAGTTTTCTTAACTTCAAACTTTCATTCAAGACTGTATTTAGGAGGGGTCAAAAAGGACAATTAACCCGGGCTGTGATTTTTGTAAGTGACAGTATTTTAAATGCCGTGAACTATGTTATTTTAAGAAAAACCAATTTTTTTCCAAAATTTGGCTTCAAATATACTTCTGTGTTGGTACTAACCATACAACATTGACATAATAATTTATGTGTTACTGGACATGTTCCTTCTTTACCACAAAAATGTATAAATTGATATTTGTATCTGTTGTATCAATGATAAAAGATTGAATTTATTAGACATTGTGAAAAACTGAGAACGCATACGTATTTGAATGAGGATGTACCTATTCTTTACTCGTAATTAATGAATTCTGTGAGAAACTAAAAACGCATACGTATTTGAATGAGAATGTACCTAATTTTTACTCATAGTTAATGAATTCAATACTCAACAATAATTATTACAAACACATTTTAATTTGTCTTTAATATTTTGAATGGAACGAAGAGTGTATTGGTTCTAAAAATCTGTGTTTTATCTTCATATGTGTGGAAGCACAATTTCAGATAGAAATACTGATAAAAAAGTTTCGATCAGTAACTGTATAAATAGGAATTTGGTGGTTTTGATTGAAAAAAAAATCGGAAAAAGTACTAATAAATTTACTGGAAATACCAAAATAAATATTATCATGGAATCAATTTTAGTTATTTTGTAACAACTTCTAAAATAATAGAGATAGAATTTTGTATAGGCGTAGCGTGATGGTCTTATATAGAGGGGGGCTATAACCCTTTTTAGGTACCTACACATTATTTATTATTCCAAAAATGTAATTAAAAAAAAAAAAGTAAAGAACAAAAAGGGGTAAGGGGTACATTTTACTTTTTAATATAAATATATACAAAATTACATATTATCAAATATTATTAGACTTTAATATATATATGAAGGAAAACATTGCTAAAAAATATAAAAAAAATAGGTAAATTATGAAGCAGATAATAATAATAAATTTAAATGTCTATTTTTTTGGGCAAACATGTTAATAACCAGGCGCGTCTCCAAGAAGAAGGCGAAGGGGGTAGTCGCCTCTCTCGGGTCAATTTTGAAACAAAAATTATCCGCTTTATTAATAATCTGTTTGCAAAAAGCCCATAGGCGGAAATTGAGGAGAGGGGGTTGAGTGATCTAAGCCCCCTCAAAGGGCACAACCCGAGTTATTAGCCCCCTCAAATATAATAAGTGATCACAACTATAAATGTATAGTAATTTCCAATTAAAACATAAATGGATCGTAAATTAAAATAAGTAGTACTAATAGAAAAAAATAATAGTATTTCATTTTGCAATTTTCCTGGTATCAACCACTGCTACAGTCAGTTGAATCTAGTTTGACACTGATGACTATTGATTATCGCAATTCATTATTGTCTTAAAATTTTGGAGGATGTTGTCTACGTGATTAATATTGTCTGTTTTTGATGTGTTATTATTTCATTAAAATTAAAATTATTTTATTATATTATTATAAAGTGTGTATGAAAACACTGTAAGACTTGTAGTGTATTTTTTTTTTTTAATTTTGATCGATTACTTATTAAGTAATACTTTATTTATCAAATATGTCAAAAAAGGTAGGTATATATTTTATTTTTTTAAAAAAAGGTGTTCTTACCACTCAAGTTAATGTACCAGCTTTATCGGATCCATTGGGTCCAGCTTTTCACACATCCAGGGCCCAGGGGCGGATCCAGAAATTTTTCAAGGGGTAATTAAAATTTATTATTGTTATAACGCTGAATAAAACTAGTATTTCTCACAAGTCACAATGTAATATATTTTTATATAATAAGCTCAAGGGAGGGGTATTTACCCTATTACCCCCCCCCTTGGATCCGCCTCTGCACACATCTAACCATAATATTTAAATATGTCAGCCGATTAAATAACCATTAACTTTAAAATGTGCCAAAAAAATATTTATTGCCAAAAACAAAATTTATAGAATTTTATAAACATTACAATTATTGGAACGAAGTTCCTCATAGCAGGTTTTGGGAGGGGACCTAGTCGAGAAAAAATGTAAGCATAATGAAAAAGCGTAAAAATGACACCCGTGGTAGCCATAATAACCAAGGCACCCATGATAACCATGACAACAATAACAAACAAAGCACTCATGTCTCATAGTAACCATGACAACAATTAAAATCATGATATTCATGACAACCTTAGTAACCATGGCAACCGTGGTAAACTTGATAATCATAGTAACCATGACAACCATGGAAATGGTAATGAAAATAATCATAATTCAAAAAATAATTTAATTTAAATTTAAAAATATAACCTGCATATGAAAGAGAAAAAGGGACTTCGTTCCAAACGCGTGTCCCGCGACACGTTCAGTTTTTTTTTTATCGGGTAACTCAGGTTGATCATGAACATTAACCCTTTGACTGCCATGAGTACTTTTTTATGTACACAGCATGTTTTTTCATCGGGCCACGCTGAATTTTGTGTTGTACCCCGTACGCCACAGTAGAAAATATGGTAAAATAAATAAATCAATTTAATTTAAAAAAAAAAAAATTTACGGAACGTAAAATCACAGAATTTAAATTTGCGGACTTCAGTATCCTAATACCATAAAACCGCGGCCCATTGTTTAACCGGTTTAACGAAAAGTTATATCCCGGAACGTAAACTGTAATAATATGGAAAGTATTAATTGGTTCCTAAAATGTTTATGTAAAAATACTTTGTATAATATATAAGAGTAGATTAGTTAACCGGGTGTTTGGTTGACTTCGCTTCGCTCCGCAAATCAAAAATATCTCTCGACTGCTGTGCAACGTGAGGACATTTCGGCTTGATTATCGGCAGTTGTATAAACTTTATATCATGTTAGGTATGTATTTAAACAATAAAAAAATTAAGTGCGGAATTATACCGTGTTGAAAAAACTTATGTGCGGAGTTAGAAGGACGTTACTTTGTTACTTTGTTTTTCAGACTTAATTGCAATTTCCACTTCTCTAGTACCTATCTACTTCTGTTGTGAATTTGTTAATTTCGTCACACGGGTTCCTCTTAATCTTTTTGAATTCTTTGACAGTTCGTCATTTCCATTAAGTAGGAATTGATGAGCCACTTCGTTTGCCGTAACGTTCGTATGTACGAATCCGTTTTTTTTCACCGTTTTGTTCTTACTATACGTGAAATAAATGTCTGTTTCTCAGGTATAAGTCCCTCAACTTTAAGAGACATCGTCGTCAAGAATGGCCCTGATATGGGCCGTTTTATCCCAGTAAAGGATCTAGATTGCCAACCGAATTTTGGAAGATTGGCCGTCAATGGGGTACGTTCTTTTTCATTCCGCATCCCACTGCCGTTGCCTAGGGGGCGCCTGATTGCTTAGTATATCTCCGTTGATACTTTAAGTAGTTCACTTGTTAGAGTTAACTTGCAAGAGCAATCCTCGTAGAAGCTTTTCCCGTGCCCCCAATTCCCAACGAAAATATCTTGTAATAAAAATATGCATTTACATATAAATCTGTTCCCTACTCATCATAAACTAGAACTAACTACATACCTAAGAAAATGCTTTACCACTTCATAATCTTTCGAAGACCAGATGAACTCCGCACGTAGAATCTATAAAAGCTGTGTGGGTTTCATTTGAAATAACAATTTATACATTACAATTTATTTGCAAAACGTGGAAAAAACACTCGTAGTCAAGCCTTAGGACTAGTAAAAACTTCATTCTTTTGATTTTGTCATAACTTTATTATTCATGAAAAATGTTATATACAAATCTAAAATATTAACTGAAAAACTTGAAGTTACAAAACTGAATATAATTGATGCTTAAACTTTAATCGATTATTCAATAACTATCTTAACCAAAATAAAAAAAAGATGATGCATCATTGGAAAATCTAATAAAAAGTGCAATACAATTTTCTAAACAGCTAGATTTTGATCTAGAATCAGATTTTAATCGCCATTATCGACATATTTGTGAGCCAAAAAAAAACTGATCAAAATCCTAATGCAAAGTATTCAATTCATTTCCCTACTTTTTATTGAGTTGAATTAAAAAATAAATTTAAATACACTGCTTACCTTGATAAATGAACATCTTTTAAAATATATGAGGATATTGAACCTGTATAATAAGTTTATTTAAAATGGCATGGAAACAAATATGTTTAATAGAAAAATTAAGGAAGGTAATAAAACTGTTTCCACATGGATGTGCAGATTTTAAAATTAGTGATTTTGATGGAGCGTTAGCTGAATTAAAAGTTTTGGGCCATCACTGCATTAATAAGAAATTAAATAGATTAACTCAGATTTTAAAACTGTCTTAAGATTACAAAACCAGCTTTAAACTACTAACAAACTATATAGGGTAGTAAATATCAGTAATACTGCACCAATAAGCAATAAGTACAGCTTCTAACGAACGAGCTTACAGTAAATTAAAAATAATTTAAATTATTAACAATCAACTATAGGAGCAACCGAGCAGGTCGTCTTGAAATCTTAATGATACTTTATAGCAATAATGACATTTTGAATTTATAAAGTTCAATAAAATCATGGTTTAAACTGCTCGAAAATATTGAGTAAAAAATCGAATTCGTAAGTGGCTAATTAAATTGAAAACAAAACTTAGGTATTAATAATAAAATATCATAACTCTAAAAATAATAATGCGTAATACTTTAAATTTACTTCTATTGTGAATCATTAATGTAACATCGACTAACTTGGACAATTTTATTATTATTTCTAAAAAATTGGAATTTTCGTAGGCTTAATATAGAACTTTGAAAATATCTTTTTGTTGAGAAGTTTTTACCTGAGTAATTAAATATTTCGAAGAAAGTAAATACATGTATAATAATTATTATTATTTAGGTATGTATATTATGTATGCATGCTATTAATTATTATACACATTATTTAGAATTTGTTGAAATGCCTTTTGACATTTTATGCCTATAGCAATTTGCAACTCAGTTGTAAGTAGGTCACACGATTTAAGATCATAATCATAAGCACAAGCATAAGTTTTAACCACGAATTAAGATATACATAAATATATATAAAATATAAATAAATCTTAATTCGTGGTTTTAACATAGACTATACTACTATAGTATTATCTTATCCATGTATAGGAGAACCCATAGACATATATAAACCTTATACTGAGTATAAGGTCTATGATATAAACAAAAGTATGTCTATCGGAGAACCATAGTCTGTTCCTATGTGGTTTTAACTTTTAATTTTGGGATTATTAAAACGATACTATTGTTTTGTGCATAGTGATAGTGGCATTGCGCATGTGCAAAATAAGACTTTGTTTATATGTTATTATTTTGATACTGCGTTGTTGTCAGTTCTCTTCTTGTCACTTTTCTTTTTCACCCAGCACTCGTTCAGTGTTCACTCTATTCAGTGTCAGTCTTTCTTCTAATTTCGTTTAAAGTAGTCGATTTCGATTTATTTTAATTTGTATTTATAGTAAAACATTAATCGGATAATTGGAAGCTTTATACGAACATAATGCCATTTATATCGAAAGATTGGCGATCTCCTGGGGAAGTATGGGTAAAAACTGAAGAAGGATGGGAAAAAAAGAAAATCTTAGAGTGCTGCAATTTCTTACTTGGACAACAAGATAATTTACTGACCAGGTATGAGTGATATAATTTTGTGTATCATTTAAATATTTTATATGTGAATTGATTCGTTCTACAATTAATTTTGGAATATAATTTTTTTAAATATGTGCCATTTAAATACAATATAGGCCTTTTTTGAGTTAACTAAATTTAGTTAATTTACTAAATCTAAATGACTTTATTTGTATAAATATCTATCTACTCTTTTTATTTAAATATTATGTTCTATACAAATTCATTTTCAGATATTCTGTTTCTGACCATTGCAATGAAAATCAGGAAAAGTCTAATGATATTGAAAACTGGTAAGAAATATCCTACTATACCTAATATTATAATTTATATTTATAATTTTTACTTTAATAATGAAATATTGAGTTTATTCCAAATAAGAATAATGATGTGGTTACCTTCTCATAGAATATATTTATTCTGAATAAATTATTTACAACAGATTTATATTTTTACATTTATGACAAAAATAGTTAAAATTTTCATTGAAGATATACTTAATTGATATATTATGTTATACCTATGTATATACACTATGTATAATATGAGTTATTAAGCGGGTTTTTTTGAATTTGAATAATTGTTCAATTATTGTTTGGTCTTATATACTTTTAATAAGAACATTTATTATATAAATAAAAATGAATTATACTTATTAAGTTGATAGGAAAATATTATGTAATTATTATAGTATAAATATAAATACATTTTTTGTAGAAATACATTTTCATTATTTATAATTGATTAATGGGTTTAAAAAAATATTTAACATTTTTAACATATACCTATGTACCTATATGTTGTTTATAATTTATTAACTAATACCTACTTTAAATCAGAGTTTTTTAACTCTTTCATTCACATACCCCTTGATCTCTCGCCACTACTTCACGTACCCCTAAATTTCAACTTTTCATATATTTTCATATTAGATAAATAAGAATTTACAAAATAAGTTTAATAATGTAAAATTTGAAAATATTTATTTTAATTAGCATATACCATTCAATTTATATTTATTATAAGTTAAATAATAATGCCCTTCACAGTGGTGTATGTGTGAATAGTTTTTTTTTTTTGAGCAGGGATATTAAATATCTCACTTCATAATCATTAAAATGTACAATTCTAATAGCAATAGTAATGTAATATTAAATGACAAGAAATAAACAAAAAAAATAGTTGTTATTTTCGACACACTCACTAAGAGTATCTGATCCAAAGAGCGATGAATATCCGTGGTGCAAAGTATGTCCGTCTTTCTTGTCTATACTTTGCTTTACTTTACTCTACTTTATTTACTTTACTTTATTTTTTCTTCTAATAAATAAATTGAAAAAAAATAATCTTTGAAAAATGTCCAAAATTTTTATTTCACATTTTCAAAATTTTCTTACGCTAAAATTGTTCTTGTATTATTGTCTATCTATATTTAAATTTTCATAAAGTTTGGACCAAAAAATGATAGTTTCCGAATCTTTTTTGTCAAATTTTGAATAGTATTTTCCCTCAAAAAAATTGAAGAATTGAGAACTTCAGTTCTATTAAATTTTCTATTCCTTATATTGGTTTCCATGCCATTTTAAATAAACTTATTATAGAGTTTCAATATCCTCATATATTTTAAAAGATGTTTATTTATTAAGGTAAACAGTGTATTTAAATTTATTTTTAACTCAACTCAGTAGAAATTAAGGAAATTAGTTGAATACTTTGCATTAGGATTTAGATCAATTTTTTTTTTTTTTGGCTCAAATATGGTATACCGTCATTTTGACGCATGTAAAATGGACGTAGTCATTTCAGCGCAAGACATTTCGATGCATGAGACATTTCGTCGAGTGCAATTTCGACGAATGTCAATTTGACACATTTTAAAATAATTATCGATATCGTTATATTTATATTACTCATATATTATATTATAATATAATATATTTAAAATTGTATTTGTAAAAATCGTCTTGCGCCAAAATGATCGCGTCCATTTGACGCACGTCGAAATAACGTATATTCCATAAATATGTCAATAATGGCTATTAAAATCTGATTCTGGATCAAAATCTAGCTGTTTAGAAAATTGTATATCACTTTTTATTAGATTTTCCATCGATGTAACATCTTTTTTTATTTTGGTGAAGATAGTTACTGAATAATTGATTAAAGTTTAAGCATCAATTATATTCAGTTAAAATAATATATAATTTTAATAACAGGGTTTATTTAATGTAGAAAACAAATTGACAGCTTTTGGTATATAAATATAAAGAATGTTAGATTTTTATTTTTGCTCTCAGGCCATTGAGTTATTAAAAGCCAAGGGGTTGCAAATGCACACCCACTACCTCCAAAATGGCACTCACAAAATTTTTCTAGTGAATACTGAATAAATTTGGTCTTAGTGTATGTACATTGAGTTAATATTTATTACATACATTCAATAGGCAATTGTTTTATATGTTAAAATATTTGAATAAGCAAGCATTTAAAAACTATGTACAAACAGGTGCTTAACTTGGTATTCTAAATTACGGTTATTCCATAAATTAATGTAAACATTAATGATATCTGTATTTTAGATTCTGAGCAGAACAAAGAAGCTTATTTTACAATGAGGCTGCTATTTGTACCAACTTAGATTGTATACTACTGGTTTTGAGCCTGCTGTCCCATTATTTATTAAGTCCTGGTCAGGACAAAAAGTCATACCGGTTTTATGAAATAAGTCCTATATTTAAAAAAGTGTATTCAGATACCGATCTGATGTTTTAAATTAACAACATTGTTACTATCAATTTTCCATTCCAAAAAAAATTGAATTAAATAAAATATTTATATTATGTATTGATATCATTTGTTTCAAATTTTCTTCCTAATTAGAAACAGTAGCTACTACTGTGTTAATAAAGTTCACAAATATACAGACATGTATGTTTATATATCTATGATTAGGCTTGACTACATTCAAATGTTATAGGCCGATTTTCAAAATTTTGCTGTTTACGACAAATTACTTATCATAATATTTATTGGAATAATTTTGTTCTATTTTTAAAAATGTTACCAATAAATTACATAGGTACAAGCATAAGCACAGTTAGAATAAAAAAATTGGCGGGTAGGGGAGGACTAATAATATTTATTTGTTTGATTTAGGCTCGTCTAATGGTTTCAACTTAATGAAATTTATACAAATCTGGGAGGGGAGCTTTTATTTCATTTTTTTGGGGTGAGCTGTTTCCCAAGCCCCCACATAGTTAGGCTTATGGGTACAACTGTACAAAGCTCAAATGGTTAGAAGGATTCCTAAAATTAAATATCTCAATATCTCACACTAATGGCAGCATTATTTTAAAATTATGTTTATTTTAGATTCTGAACGTTAGTGAAGAAGCTTATGTTTTTACAATGATGTTTATTTTTTTTTTTTTCTTCTCTGTAAACACTTTTTCGTATAGAAATACTGGTCCAAAAGTTTCGATCAGTAACTTTATAGATCCAAAATCGGATCTAGTTGGTACTTTTGAGAGGTCATTTTTCAAATTTCTCAATATTTTTTTTAATAATGCGAAAAAACTGAAAAAAAAT
>JAIPRM010002424.1:0-30581 GCA_025469315.1 Stegophylla sp. TES_Ste_2020 | reverse complement strand
TGGGTAGTTTTTTTCAAAAAAAAAAAAAAAAAAAAAAATTGAAGAATTGAGAAATTCAAAAAATGACCTCTCTAAAGTACCATCTAGAGGCAAATCCGGTTTCAAAAAGTTACCGATCGAAACTTTTGGACAAGTATTTCCATACGAAAAATTGTACACAGAAAAAATAAATAAACATCAGTGTAAAAACACTAGCTTCATCACTTCGTTCAGAATCTAAAAAACAAAGGGGACTACTCCCTCCACCCGCAATTCGAGCACCGGAGTTTTAGGTGTGTAATATTATTATGTAATACGGTGTGCAGCACTCTTATGCACTGCACGTATTATTATTATTATTATTATTATTTTTTATACAGTAACGGTAATTAACTCGTATAATTCGTTTTAATATCAATCTCTTATCTTCCCCTTCGGGAGGAGAAAAAAAATCGTATTCACGTCACATTCACAATATTATTATTATTATATAGCAGCGGAGCGGGGCGGTACTTACATTCTACATATACAAAGCGCATAAATATACGACGACGACGGACGTGTACTATACGCACGTTGAATCGTATAATTAATTTGTAGATTTTTTTCACACGATTCGTGTTGTACAAAACGTCGGTAAAAGTAGTACATAATATTATATCGTGTATAAGTTTTCGAAAATAATAACCACTCGGGGGGAAAAAAAAAAAAAATAATAAAAATTACAATGTACAATATTATGCCAGTACAATACTGAGTAGCAGATAATAGAATATTATAATAAATGTGTACACAAAACAGACAGTGTGTAATATTATTTGATATAATGAAACAATTATTTACGCACGGAACGAAAATCGCTGTTTTTCATAGATGAATACAAGTTTTGTAATTGCAGCGTCTCTGGTTTTTTTTTTTTTGAAATTTTTTTATTAAAACGACGTTTTTCTCGCGAAGACCGATTAAAATGTATACACATATTGTAATAAAATTATTGTGTTCACAAAGATTTATTCGATTCTAGGCCACGGCAGTGAAAAGAAAAAAACATGGTGGGGGGAACAAAGCGAAATGATGTCGTTAAGAATTTAAAAACAGCGAATTTTTTACTTCATTTGTTTACATTATTTTTGTTCGCAGTAATTATTTTCACTTTTATTTTCCCATCGCAATAAATATTTTACACGTACCGACTTGAGTTGTATTAGCAATACCTATTAAATTGTCATTATACCATTTATTGTAAGGTAACATTATATCAGACATTTTTGCAGATCAGTTTATATATATATATTTTTTTTTTTTTTGAGTAGATATCTTCACCTTGGCAACAAACTGTTCTTGTTTGAGTTCCTTCTAAAGCTTGTTGCAGGTCTTTTATCAAATTTAAGCTTTTAAAACATTAAACTATATTAATTAAATTGTAATATTTTTTTATAATACATTTTAAAAATTTACCGTGTTATGAATTCTCTATGCTAGCCTTCAACCACAGCATTATTGGTCCTCGGAGATGAGTTATTTTTATCAATTCGTTTAACAATTCCATAAACTATTAAATTTTTTTTGGTAATTTACGACCTCTCTTTATACTCATTCGGTCGCCTAATCCAGTTGTCTCCGAAGAGTAGTCGATAAGTGATTGCAAAACATTCCACGACCTGAGAATCTGTTAATTCTTGAAACGCATCTATCGCACGACTTTCTGGAGCATAACAATCGTATCTATGATACAAATTTCGAACCTGATCCATGTTTTGAATCTGTGACGTTATGAAAAATGAAAACGGTATCATTTTAATTGTTGAACATTTGAAAATTCTTCTTGAAACGCACATCACGCAATCATTATGTTGATTCCGTTTCAAGATCTGACATTATTGATTTTGACGACAAAGACGGTTTAATATTTATTTTTTTTTTTTTTTTCAATTCATCGAGAAGCTGAACACAGAAGCGGATAGCTCATTTTAATGTACAGAAAACATTAAAAATTGAATATTTGTGTAGAAATTATTTTTTTTAATTACAATTATATTAATTTGTGTAACACTATAATAATATTTTAAATTACTCACAAAAATAGAAATGTATATTGTATATTATTTATAAATTGTGGTTGTAGCTTTTGACGAACAATGGAAATATAATAGTTAAAATTTAAAACGAATACTTACAACTCAAAATATTTATACGCCCCTATGTATATTATACAATAGCAGTGTTTAAACTATAACAATAGGAACCAATCGGACCCTTTTCGTCAAAATATGTAGCGGCCCACCGGCATAACCTTGATATCCCCAGACTATATCCAACCCTAACTGAACTTATATATGTTTTTAAATAATTTTAGTAACATATTAATCGTATTATTTTATATTTTTCAGTTAGAAGTTTGAAATTCGCTTTTTTCCATTATTTATTCGAATTCTTTGGGTTACCTCATAGAATAAAGAATATGGAATACGCTAAGAGTGACCATTTTGAGAAAAATAAAATTATTTTTCTGATTTGGTTGGTACCACTTTAAATTTTCATATTATCATAATATTAGATAAGATACACAAAAGCAATAACATTAATTTTAAAGTATGATAACAGCTCTTTATTAATGATAACAGTTTCTTATCAATGATCCGATTGAGCAAGGGATACAATATTTCGATACGGTAATTTGATTCTTTTCAACAGGTCACTCTAAGCGTATTCCATTTCAATGCTTCATTTAGGTATACGTATGGCCACTACCTTGGCCGGACACAAGTTTGTTCATATCGCTGTACCAGAATATGACACGACCACATGTCATTGCTGCTGCTTTCCTAGTTGTAAATAAAAGAAAAATCTGAAAACGATAAACCGAGTAAGCGGTTATTATACGTATTATGTATAGATAATTAGAATGATTTTTTTTTTTTCTGTTGCTATTTAAGTCACGCCCCCATTTATAGCAGTATATACTATTATAATAAACGTATGATGTGGATGTTTATCCACTCGTTGCAGCAAAATGAAGTCTGTGCAATAATATATTATTATAATTGTGTATTAAAGACTTTAATGTTCATCTACACTAATAATAGGTAATCCTGCGCGTCGGAAAACCAATTATTATTATTTATCCGAGCCACTACGTCCTACACGCTCGTACATCGGATATATTGTATTTTTTATAACATATAGGTAACCCGCGTGAGTACATTTATATTTCAAGGTTAAAACCGACTGTTTTGTGTTCCGTCAAAATTATACCAATAATAATAATTATTACTAACCCGACGTTAGCGTTTACGGTGCGCTTATTTCGTCGTCGTGCATATAGTATACACTCAATACATTTATCCTGTATACCATATTTATCCTCTACATAAGCTGCAGCGGTAATAAAGGATCGGTTCGCCCGTAATAATACACGATATATTATTATTATTATTATTATTATAAACATTTTTCGTGGACGAAACGAGTTATATACGCGTATAGACAGTTGCCCAGAGAATAATACAGAAAAAAAAAAAATATTAAATCAAAAAGGGTTTAATCCGAGATTAATATTGTTCTTAAACGACAATTACTGCGCGAAATTTCCATTTATTTTAAGTATATAGTGTACGCCGCCGCCGTCCAAAAACAATTTAACGCAACAACTGTATGAAAGCAATTTTTGTTTTTTTGATAATGGTTTAACAGCTGTACCGCGTCGTGTACGCACGCCTATATATTATTATTATACACTATACACACGATCCTATATATATATATATATATATATATATATATTCTGTTTTTTACCCGTCGTGTGATCATCATCATCGTCGTCGTCGTCGTCGTCGTCGTCGTAAGACAATCGTACCGTAATAATATTATTCGAAATGGGAAATGAAAAAAAAAAATAAATAAAAAATAGTAATTTCCTAGCTATACGAATCCCATACGCCCGCCTACAAAAAAACGTTTCTCTGGGAAAGACCGACTATAAAATAGTATATAGTGCGACGATGTGTGTTGTGTGTAATATTATTCGAATTCAAAATATTTTCCCGGAAAACAATTTCGTTCTGTCCGACAAAACGTCGGTGTATTTATTATTTATTAGAAATATATTATTACGTTATACTATTTTTTTGGGTTGTTCTCCCGTTATATTATTATTATTATTATTATTATTATTATTATTATTAACGTGAGCTTCGCACCTCTAACCGAATTCATCCGCGACGACTTAGCGTGCGAAATGGCCATCTCACAAATTTGTTTGTACCATAGAGTGTAAAGAATATTATAATATAGAAGGGCCATACCGTATACTGTTACGTACGTATAGTGAATTGAAGCATTGAAATGGAATACGCTAAGAGTGACCGTTTCGAGAAAAATAAAATTATTTTTCTTATTTGGTCGGTACCACTTTAAATTTTTGATATTATCATACAATATTAATATTAAAGTACGATAACAGTTCCTTATCAGTGATCAGATTGAGTAAGAGATACAATATTTCCATACGGTAATTTGATAATCTTTTCAGTAGGTCACTCTAAACGTATTCCATTTCAATGCTTCATTTAGGTATACGTATGGCCACGGGACGGTTTATGCTCACAGGTTTTCCAATATGTCTACCAACAGTGGCTATTTAAACGCAAAAGGTCGGATTTTTTATGTTTTTATTTTCAAAAACAATCGCTATATTATATTCCCGTAGACCGCATTAATGATTAATATATTATTATCGTTCAACGATTATAATGACTTTCGAAATGTTTATATAGTCCGGTATTTGTGAGGCTAAAAACGCGTAAAAGAACAAAATGCAAAACTCGTCAAAATCTTGTCTATGGTTATATGATTTATGAATAATTATGGCCATAGACAATAAATGCATAAATACGTCATAATAATAATATGTTGTCTGTAAAACGCGGTCTCCTGAAATAGACTGTCTCTTGAGCCGATTTGTGTACATTTCAATGTTTTTTTTCTGATTTCCTTTGCAGTCATACCATTATTATCGATTTGTAGAATACATTCAATCTGCTCTCTTGTCACATCACATGATGTAAGTAAATCGCCTAAGTACGTCATGTCGCAAGACCGAATATTTATACAGGTCACTACAAGTCAATTGGAATGGCGTATCCATTAATTTATTATCTATGTTTATGGCCTCTCCCAAAATCGTATCGTAGAACCACTGACCTAGGGATCTTATTTATTAAAAATACGGGACATATTAAATCATACGTCTAATTTACTTGGAGATTAATTAAGGGGAGGGGTAAGGACTCGGTCCGTCAAAAACAAAATAATTCTTAAAATTTTAGAAGACCAATGAAAATCCAATGCCATTACATAAAAGTTTATTTTTACTTTTAAAACAAATACTAAGTTATTTTACATGAAAAATATATTGAAACTGGTCACTGATTCGGTATTAAGACTAATGTTATTAAAACAAATTTAAATGAAGGCAATATAAACATTGCTTATACACTTTCTTTGTAAGCATTCGGTGAGTAAACTACGTTTGACCTCGACGAAACATTCATTCCTTTTTGCTCACACTTAACATAGTACAAAGTAAAAAAAAATAACAAATATAATTAAAAAACAAAAAAATAAGGAGGTATTACACACCTTGAAAGCGGACACAATATCGGAGTAGCCACGTCATAATCATCGTACATTTTTTCTATTATTATAATTAAATAATAATAATATCATTTGTTTCAGATATTATTATATTTATCAAGCATAATTTAAATTAAAAACAATTAAATATACATAAAACGAAACAAAAAAAAAAAAAAAAAAAATAGTAGTTTTTAAAACAACTATGAAATGAAAGGTACATTACAGGACAGATAAAATCCGAAATACGGGACAAAAGTGTGTTACCTTTTATCGTGACACCGGGACGTTTCGTTCAAACAAGGGTCAATAATACTGGACAAAATGGATCCCTGCGACAGTGACCAGAAACGCAATATGTTGCATGTTAACTCGTGCGCGCTTCGTGGACATTTCGATTGTGAGAAACGCGCGTGATGTGAACAATATTTTATTAAGCGCGTCGTGTTGTACACAACCCCTTTGGTCCCTTCGGTACATAAACATACAGTAATCGATCCTTCCCGGCGAAAATAAATTTGAAAAAAAAAAAAAAAAAAGCACATTCGTTCTCTCGGTGAACGTTAATATTAATAAAAGTTTTCGCTCCGTGACTCCGCGCGCGTGTGAATCATCGTATAGACGTTGATTATTCCTCCGAGAATACAGCGGTTATACGACAGGGGTGAGAGCAGCAGCAGAACGATATCGATATTATGACGATATCGTTCCACGAACGATCCCGAAGGCTTGTGTATCACGCTAATATTATAACGTACACTGTGCAGTGTACGACGCGAAGCATGTTATAATAATAATAATAATAATAATAATATCATGTTGTAATGACTCTCGACTCGTGCAGATGGGTTTATGCGTTCATACACAATATATTCATAAAACGTATAGGAGTGATCGGTTTAAATTTATTGAAATTCGAAACGGCTTGTTTTTTCTTTTTGTTTTAATGTCAGTTTATTTTAGAAATTTTGCTGAAATAACAAGTGTGTGAAGTTAGCCCAATCAACTCTAAACAATTTGTAACCTTAATATTTTAATTTGTAACTATTTTTAATCAACTTTTTAGAATTTGTAAGCTCACCATTTCTGAGAAACAGCTATTTTCTTAATGAGGGGTCAACTTCACGTAGCCCCCCTCCCCCCAAGTCAACAAATTCAACCAAATCAGTGTGTAACCTATCACACATAATTTGTAACTATTTGTAACCTCACCGTTTCCGAGTTATCGTCATCGATTAAAAAATCGAGACATACTCAGAGCACCATGGGCGCCACCGGGTCACAACGATTTTACGCGTTAAAATTTTCATAAAGTTTAGAAAATCAAAAAATGATGGTTCTCGAGTCTTTTTTGTTAAAAGTTCCCCCCTCCTTGCCTTAAAAAAAAGTCCAAGAATTGAAAAAATTCAAAAAATGACTTCTTTAAAGTGTATCAACTAGAAGCGAATCCAGTATCAAAAAGTTGCAGGTCGAGACTTTTGAAGGTAAGTATTTCCATGCGAAAAAGTGTTCGCAGAAAAAAAAGAAAAATAATAATAATAATAATAAGCATCGCTGTAAAAACACTAGCTTCTTCGCTTCGTTCAGGATCTAAAACTTAAAAAAAAAAACGAAAAATTCAAGGTTGCATCAAATGTTATATTTCAATACTATTGTATTTATAAAATCAAAATAGAACCTTTTCGCGCAAAAAATAACAAACGAGTTGTATCACATAGGACTTTTTCAAATTCATGATCGTATAATGTAATACTTTCTGACCAAGATAGGACCATTTAATATGATATAGATATAATATATATAATATATAATATAGAGTTCCGTTAAAGGTTTGTCGTGGAATTAATTTCAAGTCGTACAAAACTCTTTTTTACACTGAACTATACTAAACGTACGATTGAACGCCTTATAGTGTATAGCTAGAAAACTAACGCGATACGATTCCAGTAGCCCGTCATATGACCGACCAAAGGCGTATTTAAGGGAGGCCTCTCCAAAAAGTAGTTTAAGCCTCCCGAATCACAATGATTAAATGCTATTCGAATAGATAAAATATAAATATAAATATTAATTATACAAATTTTATATATAGTGTCAGATTTAATTTTAGCTACCCCCCCCCCCCGAACAACAATCATATAAAAACGCCCTTGAATATTGTGAAAAAAAACTCACTCGGAACCGTACTTACGGATCCGCGCGATTTTAAAACGTATTTAGACGCGTATTAGACGCTCATATACGCGAGCGGTTCTGTCGGCGGCGGCGGCGGCAGTGTGGTCTGGGGACGTGCAGCAGAGGGGAGGGCGCGCGCGCGCTGGCCCGTCGTCGTCGTTAAATGGGTTTTAATATCGTTCCGCCGCACTCGCCGCCGCCGGCCCCACACCGCCGCGTACTGATTTCCCGAGGCCGCGGACCAATCGGGGAGCGGCCGAGGCGGTACCCGTTGCCCCGAACGCCCATGCGGCCGCCACGTTCTGCCGCCGCCGCCGCCGCCGCCGCGGACGCGATCGCCGCCGTAACCGGGCGCCGCCCGCCGCCGCTCGCAGTCCTTCGCAGACACCGCGTCCAACCGCATCGTATTCCGTTCGTTTTCCGTGCGCACGCCGGTGTCACATACAAAAAACACACTGCACACACACACACACACAAAAAAAAATAAATATTTTTACATAATATTATAACCGCGATATTGTCTTCTCGCAACCTTTTTTTTTTTTTTTTTTTTTTCATTATTACAAATCGAACGAGTTAAATAATCGCGAGTGAAATAAAATATTATACTCAAATGCGTTCCGCATCGGTGATTTCCGTCGTCGTCGTCCGCCGCGTCCGGTCCGCGTCCGCGTACAGTTGCTGATTTCGCACTATCCCACTTTTGACGGTCATTGATCCACCTGCGGGCACCGCCACAGCGCCGGTAAACGTTGTGACGTCGACGCACCACCGCGCGACGATGGTCGACGAGACCGTCAACAAGTGCAGCGGATCGTCCGCCGAGGAAGGCGGCACGACCACGGACGAGGATCGCGACGTGCGCGTCGACTCCGGTGGCTCGGACGACGAGGAGCTGTGCATGATGGACGAGGAGGACGACGACGACCGCGTGTCGCCCACGTCCGCGCCCGGCGCCCTAACGTTCGGCATCTCGCGGCTGCTGGCCGGCGGTGGCGAGGCGTCCAAACGTTCCGCCGACGCCGCGGCCGCCGTGTCCGGGCCCGCCGAGGCGCTCGCCTCCCTGTACGCCGCGGGCCACCACCACGCCGCCGTGTTCGGCCTGCACCACCACCTGCAGCACCAACAGCACCAGCAGCACATGCACGCCGTGGCCGCGGCCGCGGCGGCGGCGCACCAGGCCGCGACGGCCGCGTCCGCGTCGGCGGCCGCAGCCGCCAACAAGGCGTCTCAGCCGCAGCAGCAGACGGACGACAGGCCGGCCGTCGCGGCGTACGGCCTGCAGTACACCGGCGCCGCGGGCGTCATCAAAGTGCCCGCGCACAGGCCGCATCACGCGACGGGCCCCGGTGCGGGCGGCGCGCCCGGCGGCGGTCCGTTGCCGTCCCCGTGGGCCACGGCCGCCATGGACCCCGTGTCGTTCATGCAGCGCAACGCGTTCCTGTTCGCCGCCGACAAGAACCGACTGGCAGCAGGTACGGTTTTTTTTCATTTACTACGGGCATTTTTTTTTTTTTTTTTTTTTTTTCGAAATAATTTTTTCTATTTTTCCCGTTCTCCAATAATATTGTTTTCGTTTTTCACTGGAGTGGCCAAACTTCGGTCGAAATCGATCTATAGGACACATCTGTAACGAACAATAATCGCGTAGGACAAAACACTGTTGGAATGCTTAAAAATTGAAAAAAATATATGCCCTACTCAAAAAAAAAAAACATACGTTCGTAGTTACTAAATAAAAAATAAATTATAAAATCTGAGTATTTTGAGTTCATTATCTCTTTTACTCGCGCAATTGTTCTGTTTCGACTTGACACTTGATTAATGTTTTAGGCTCTTAGTAGGGTGGCCAGTAAACTGTTACGAATGGCCCGACCATCCCTTAACTAGCACGTGCTTACAACGAGTGTCAAATAGAACACTATTATACACATTGTTGCTGTAATTATCGTGGTTAAAGGCTCGTAAGAAGTTAACTAAAGGAAGGGAGCCTAATATAATTCAAATAAAATTTAGGCGCCCAAAAGCCCAGAATAAAAAATTGTGTGCTTAAAACAATATTATAATGCTATTACATTTTTATGCGTTATACAGTTATTGATATAGTGTATGTATCACACCTAGATCAATCCCGTCAATGATTCCCTTTATATTCCAGCTCTGAACCTGCATATAAATACATATTTTGTCATTATTTGTTGGTGAACAGATTATCTGTTCTTGGTCATTGCATCATATAGATTTTTCATTTGGGTAAAATTTGTTGCATTCTGTATTAATTCTTAGTACCTAAATGTTTTTCGAATATACCAAATTAAATATTATTATATTTATACAGCCTTTTTTTTTTTTTTTTTTGAATTTTGAATTCACGGTCTTACAATTGTTAGTGTGTAATCTCGTGCTATTGAATTGATATTAATATTGTGTGCCTCATACTTCAAGATATTTGCACATATTAAATTTTTAATTTTTAATCGCATTTTTAGCAGTTTAGTTGTAAATATTTATTCCTATATAATATACGACGTGTATTGCACAATAATTTAACTGCAGTTATAAATTACATTTCTATTAGGATGTTTGACTGTTGTTTTAATTGATTCGTCAACGCTTTTCCGTTTTCGTGATACGTCGTGTAACTTCTACGCAAATTCATTTGTACTTACGTCGTTTGTATACATCCATATAAAATATTATGTTATAATGCATTGTACCTAATATAAATCATTCGAACGCTTACCTACAGTCTAATTTTGAGAAATCAACAAGAATTAAAGGTTTGCGCGACGACAATTTTGAATGTAAATAACACACACACACTCACATAATATATAGCTTTCACGTCGTATTAATGCTGTTAAAATATAAACGCGTGTTGTAATATTAATATACGAGTGTGCGAACTCTAATGGTTTATTTATTTTTTAATTCGACAAAATGATAAAATAATATCTTCTACTTTCTCCGATACTGATGCAGCAGCAGCTCATTAATAGCAGCAATAATACACGTAATATTATATGTATACACGTCATGTTTTATTAAAAACCATTAAGGTGGTGGGGTGGGGGTACAATAATAATTAACAACAAAATCATAAGATCGTTTTATCGGTTCGCGTGTTTTCACGTATACCCATATGAGTTTGTTTAAATTTTAAATCGTTCCACAGCGCGAAATAACCTCGTTAAAACATGTATATTATATTATATTTATTAATTATTGCTGTAACATTTACAGAGCTCATTTACAAGGCACCAACAGGTACCTACAACACCGCATTGCATATTATTATTATTATTTGCTCATTACCCGTTTTCTTAACGTGTTTTTTTTTTGAAACGTGCGCATGTATATATATATACGTATGCATAATATGCCTATGTAGCGAAACATCTCGATTTGAATTGATAATTGCTACGGTTAATTTTTTTTTTCGCATTTTAATGTACTTACACGCGTGCGCGAGGCCGTGGCAAGATGATATTTTTCAATCTCAGAGGGGATACAATATAATATATAATATATACATATAATTATAGTCATAATAAACTCAAGTGTCTGAACATATTATCATTATTGTTAATTTGATTATTAACGTAGATCATAGATCTAAAAGAAAATAATTATTTATTAACATGTTTTGAATTAATTGTCAAAATCGACCTCGTGGAACGGTCTACAATTATTAAATAAATAGCTGATATAATAATATAATATAAAGTTTAAAATTTCGTACAATTTCCCGTAGTAGAGCAATAATTACTATTACTGTAATTATTAAAATAAATATTTTCATGCATAATAATAGATGTCAATTAATATGCCATTGTCTGGGAAAATAATTTTATTATTTCAATTAAAAATGAAAAACAATTAAATAAAATGTAAAGAGTACGGAGAGGATTGTGACTACGTTTTTAAAAATATTCTGGTTTATACAAAATGACTTATAAAATACAAAAAAAACGGATTAAAAGTATGAAACGTTTCGGTGACACCCCTTCAGATGGTTGGCAGGCCTTGCGTGCAGTAACGTTCTTATAACAACTTACGGTTAGGATCTAATAAGGGACGTAAAATTACCTCCTGCAACACAGTATTATTATTATTCATCGGCGGCAAAAATCAATTTTCTTACACACTCAAAACACGAATAGTTTAATGTTATTACCCGCCTTTTAAGGCGTAAAGCGATTTGCAATGAGAAGGTGCCGAAAATTAGACTTTAAAAACGCTTTCGAAAAATTCAATTTATTATTGTGTGATTTAAAAATAAAAACATTGCAATATTTATACTCTACGAATCGCATGGAGGTTCTTTTTTGATTTGATTGTTTTGATTTGGCGTTTTATTCTTTTTAAACGCTAGCAATTAATAACCAAAAAAAAAAAAAAAAAAAAAAACGTTTCGATACGATATAAAAAGAAGAAAAAACTGCGCACGAGTTTCGTCCCAGTCTTTTTACTTTGTAAACCAATCGGAGCAACAACACGGCCGTGTACTTAGTTTTGAAGCCGTGACTAATTATTACATTCTACAGACGGGTTGAAAAACGCAATTTTCTTTTAACGATCGTGTAGTTACGGTAGTTAAATTAACACCTCGGGACTTCATCACTGTCGTTGAATTAATTTACTAAACAATTCGCGTTATACTGTGTGAGTGCTTGCCTCCTACCTGTAGTAAATTGTAATGTAAAGCGCGAATTGCTTCGTATAAAAAACAAAAAAAATAAAATAAAAGATAATAATATTTGATTGTGAGGTTATTCGAAATTTATGTTTTTCAGTTTAAATGTTTTATTTTGAACGCTTACAAGGCAAATATTGTATCATTAATATTATAATAACTATATCGTACAATATATAAGTATAACACGCCTGTCTAAAAATGATTAGTGTCTTGCTGATGTTTATGACATTTCAAAAATTAACAGGAAAAAATAACGCGTTGAATATTTTAGTAGAAAAAAAAAAAAAAACAAAATAATATGAGAAAATTTCATTTTTAAGCCTTATTACACGAATTATCCGTACAGAATGACTTTTCGGTGCCCAGTTTTTTTTTACCCTCTGCTCCTCCCCATAAGCACGGACAGATATGATTTTTTAGATAATTTTCACACTTTATAATATATTATAGTGTATGCAATTATCGTTTATTTTGTAAGTGTTTGATAGTTGAAAATACTATGAATACCTCTATAAGCGAATTGAAACACGTCAAATAAATAGTGGAATAAGTGGACACATTAAAAATTAACGTTAGTTAATAACTATAGTTTTACTCGTAGTGGAGTGTACAACTGCAGATATAAGAGGAGAATCGAATCGTGGAGAAATTACCATTGTCGTCACAGATCGACCGGTGTCCGTTTCCGTAGTACAGTCATTAAGTTACAGTCTCTTGTTTTACAGAGAAACCAATCGATTATTGTTATTATCCGAGAAAAGATTATACTTCATTATATATTATAACAATAATATTTATTTAGCAAAAAAAAAAAAATCGTTTGTATACAATGGATTAGTAAATATATAATTTTCGTATTTGCAACTCCCCTTTAAGCATAGCTTGTGATGGGGGTTTCGTAAAAGATAAAATATAATAAGAGATAAATAATATAAAAAAAAATATACACATAAATACAAAATATAACAATAATAATGAAACGTCAACTTACATGAATTGATGCATATTAAATAAATTATTAACACCACAAAGATAAAAATTACAAATCGTTTAATTTACTTATTTGATTACATTAATAATTGATTATAGAGAAATCTAAGTTTCTTACAGAAGATTTAAAATCATTTATACAATTGAAATTATAAATATTAATATTAAATTGTCTGCATATTTGTGTAGCAGTAGAAAAAGAGCTATTTAAAGCAAGTTGTTTTTTAAATTTAGGTACACAAATATTAACGTTATTTTTTTTTTTTTTTTATAACGAGTGTAATACGAGTGTTTTGCTCTGGCTATATTCTGTTTAAATTTATAAAGACACATTAAAATACTTCTGTAATACAATTCATGTAGATCAGATACATCGAGTTCTAAATATGCGGAAGAATTATTTGTAATAAGTTGGCTTTAATAATAACAATTTAATATATTATATAGGTACTTCGTTTTGAATGTGCTACAAGGCCTAGAGAAACAGCCGATTTTTTAACATGTATGTATTTACTCGAAACAGTTACTATGAGATATATTTATATTATAATGACAACTCAGCTTTAATAATAATATATTATTATACACGTCTGTACATTTGAAATGGAAACGACACACAGGCACTTGAAACTCATATCGTTTATAAAATCGTTTTTGTATCTCATAAATATTTAAAAAAAAAAAAAAATAATAATAATAAAAACTTGCTCGAAAGCGCTCCGAGGATGATCGCGTGTTTAGAGCTACCGAATTACTCCAACAAACGGAATTTCAAATAACATCGGTGTAAATGTGTACAGCCCGAACATAATTACAAGGCAATCCTTCACTGTAGACAGCTGAGAGTCAGAGAGACAGACGAATAAAAAAAAAAAAAATAATAGTAATAATAATGATAAATACAATTCTGTGTGTGTGTGTGTGTGTATCGTTACACACACACACACACACATACGCGCGAGCGCGTGTTCGCTTATAGGTGTGTACCTGCTTATAATTTTTTAAATATTCTTAATTTTCTAAAAAAAAAAACAACAATTATATTGATGATTATGTATCACCTTGAAACACGTCTTTGCGTAATTACGGTGAAGTGTTCCGTTTTTAAGCCTGTATTATATTATATAGGTAGGTAAGAGTATGATGTATAATATAATATACAGACCACAATTACAATATTATAGTTTATATCATTTAAAAATAAACACGTCGGATCAAACGCATTAATCGGTTTTCTAACCTATATATATATATATAACTACCGTACAATATATTATTATTATTATTATTATTATGTGGTTCTGACCGTGATCGCGCGCATTATAAAAATTTTCAATATATCTGTTTCAGTTACGTGTGGTTTAAGAATTTAAATACTTTGGATAACTTTTCCTTTTGTTTTTTTCAAAACTAACAGTAAAAATTTTAAGTATCGACAACAGATCCTTTCTATTGTGACATGTCTAATACCTTACATTTTTAAATTCTAAACGATGTGAAGAAGCTAGTGTTTTTACAATGATGTTTATTTTTATCTATTTTGTAAACACTTTTTCGTATAGACTAGTTGGTATTTTAAAGAGGTAATTTTTTGATCTGAACTTTATGAAAATTTAAAAATTAATTACGAGAAACATTTTGGCGCAAGAAAATTTTGAAAATGTGAAGAAAAAAATTTTGGACGATTTTCTAATACTTTTTTTTTGTTCAAGTTAATAACCACATTATAACATTTCCTCAGATTGTAATTATTTATATAAAAGTCCAAATGAACTGTTTTTTTTTAGGTAACTAATTAAAATAATTTTAGCGAAATACATTATCTTATTGAATTCTGAGCAATATTTTTGTTGTTGTTATTTTACTTAATTTAATATTATAATCTCATTGTAGACTGTACGCCTGAATAATTCATAGTTATAACGTAATGATAATATCAATGATGTGTTGTTGTTTTCGTAGTACCGGGTTTGTATGAAAGTTCTAAAAAAAAATAAAAAAAATACGTTAACGAGATCCAAGAGAAAAATAACACACAAAATTTGATGCGCATTAGAATTATTCGTGTAAATGAGCTATAGCTAATTCCGAGTGTTGACATCATAATAGTTAATATAATATAGTATTTGATAATAATATTATTTAGATGACGTGTGACGTGTGTGATAAATACACATCTGTAATAAATAAAGTTTAGCATTGTCAATATTATCATTGCCAAATGATAAATAATTGTATCTAAGTATCGTGTATACATAAGTGGTTATTGGTGGTTATGCTGCAAAATGTATTTTATTCAATCGATTTAGAGCGTCAGAAACGATGATTCAGAACTATAAAAAAATGTAATACATTTATAATATATATACAAGTGTCGTGTAATTTACATTTAAATTTCGAAACTCGTTTGTATATTATTATAATACAATGTCAAATGTGTTTTCGAAGATTAATCGATACAGCAATCGTATAAATTAATTTATACGCCGTCGATTAGTACACGATAACTATGCCATAAGGGTATATTATATTTTATTATAATATTGATTTTAACGTAGTTTCTGTGTACCGGTGTACGGTTAATACGACACGTCTCATTAATGCCGTCGAAGCAAAGCCGAATATTTATACCGCGGTTAAATTTCATGCGGTTATTTTTCACACAAAACTCGCACGTCATATTGTGTAAATGTACACGTATATATGTACGTATTATAATAACCAGTGCTGCCACCTATTTTTTATGATATACGGTCGAAATGTGACCGGAATTTACGCGAAAAGTGACTTAAACGTGAGTGACACACATTCAAATAATTACATACTTGGTATTAAAACTGAATTATATCCACTGAATTATTTCGGTAAACTCGACAACTGGTTTTTTTTTTATTTTTTGAACACTGTTTTTTTTTTTTTTTTTTTTCAAATTGAAATTCTCATTCGGGGCTGTGTAATTAGAAGCACGTATGGTACGAATCGCGTGAAGACAAAAACACGTTCACTATATATAGCGAAATAAAATATGATTTTATTGTATTTGAAAATTTGAAATAACATTAAAAGTGATTGATTAATAACAAACATTAACTTGTTACCTCTTATACTTACTTACAATATGAGTATGTTGAATAATATTATGTTAATCAAATCAACAGGTTAATCGAATTTCTACTATTGACGCCTATGTATTACAGCAATGATTCTGCCTATTTACATCTAAATGTTTCACTCGTTCAAGATTTATATTTTAAAAATGTCCTACTAAGCTCATATAGGTTTAAAGAGAATATTAAAATCTGTGTACCAATTTTTTAAAAAAAAAACATTCGGACTAAAAAGTTCTATGTCCACAGCTAATCAGTTATGTAGACAACTTAATATTAATATTTACTATTTCAAAAATGTTCATAGGTTTAAATCAATTTTGAAAACGTTAGATTTCACATGTGTACGTTTAATGTATATGAGTTTTTGTGATTTTTCTGTTTTTTTTTTTTTAAAAAATTGAAATATTATTTAATTTCTTATGTTTTTGTTTTTCACTTTTTACCAGTTTGCGATTATATTATTAATTTGTTTATCATTTGTACTGTACTCAAACTTATATACCCCCCCCCTTCCAAAACAAGCTTATGGCTTAAAGGGGAGTTGCAAAAAATTTGTCTTACATACTGTTACGAATATATAATATTAGTGTGATTTTATTTTGTTTTTGCTAAATGAATAAATTATTATTATTATAAACGTGAAAAAAAAACACGTTTTAAACTATCAAAACTGATCTTTTTAAATAAAAAATCATTTTTTTTTTTTTTGCTTTTAAAACCCTTATCTCTTTACATTACCCGTGTAACACGCGCACGTGTGCTCGCGGTTGTCGTACACCGGGACCCAAGTTGAAAAAAAAAAAAAATATATATATATATATATATTATTATTGCCTACCCCCGCGGTGTTTTGCACCGCCGCCGCCGTCGCATACGAATGGCCGCGAAAAGACGAGCGGAGAATACTCAAACAGTCCGGTGGCGTCTCCTTACGGTGCCTGCCCTCACCCCCCCCCTCAAAGGTATATGTTGTTATTATTATACTCGCCCTGTATACGCGGGGATTTTACGCGCGCAAAAACAGTGGCGTTTATTCGCGCACTTATAAAAAAAAAAACCGTCCGGTTTCGCGTTCGAAACGCATCCATCAACTTCGGTTCGCCCGAATATAACCGTTTGTAACCGCCCTGTTTACGACGGTTTAAAAAATGATATTTTTTTTCAATATTACATACGTCACACGTGTGCGTTTACCACGTATATTTCGGCGGCACCTATAACACGCGAGACGTGTACAGCCTATATAATATTATACTTACGTGTACTTTGTGTATAAATCGTCCGCGCGAGTACGTCGTATAATAATAATAATAATAATAATAATAATAATAATGCCCCGGGTTTTTATACGCGTAGCCCCCGTGCGTGCGTGCGTGCGTGCGTAAGTATTCGTTTCTTTTTTTGCTCTTTATCGACTCTTATGCGTTATACAGGGTGATTTTTTTAAGCGTGCTCACCCCCATTTTCGGCCGTAAAAATGCAATATTTGGGATTTTTTCCCCAGAATGTTCGAGTTACTTCAAAACCAATATTTCGCACAACTCATTTTTTTCATTTGACCTTAAGGATGCTCTGTGAAGATACGAACTTTCTTTTTTCAAATGGCCACCCCCCAATTTTAATTACGAAATTATATTCGGGTTATTTTTCCCGTGAATTTTGATGTATTGAAATTAAAATTTGAACGAGTAGTTTTTGAATTATTCAAAATTAAAATATTACGGAAAATTGTCACTTGGGCACATATTATTTTAATTTATTCTTGATAGCTAAACGAGATAAGACGACCTGACTAATTAATATTTTGTGAATGTTAAATTTAATCTCGTACACACGACATGATATCTATGAACATTTTGACTAATTATTTCTGATTAAAGGTTAATTGAGTAGATTTATTTCAAATTTTAATTTCGATACATCAAAATTCACAGAAAAATAACCCGAATATAATTCCGTAATTAAAATAGGGGGTAGTCATTTGAAAAAAGAAAGTTTGTGTCTCCACAGTACACCTCTAAGGTTACATGAAAAAAATATGCGTTACGGAAAATATTGATTTTATAGTGACTTGAACATTTCGGAAAAATAAATCCCAAATTTTGCATTTTTACGGCCAAAAACGGGGGCGAGCACGTTTAAAAAATCACCCTGTATATTAATATTATACATTACACGACTGTGTACGCCTACGGGCAGCACCAAAATAATAACATAACGTACGAAATAAATACTTTAATATAATATTATTGTAAATAATATGCACGCGATTCCGTAAAAACGTGCAATGGGCTTTAAACCGTATCGCCGCCGCTGCGTGTCGTAAAAATATTATTATTACAATATTTTACCCCGCACACGTGCTGCGCAAATATGTACGTTACACAGTACAATATAATATTATGATACACATTAGCTCGTAAAATCAAAAATACTTCTTTTCTGACCGATTTGCCGATGGTGTTGTACTCCGTACACGATAAGTACGAGATATTATTGTAGTTTTAGTGGTTGCGGTTTACGAGCGTATTAATAATAATACTGGGGGTGTAACAGTGGCGGATAAAAGGGGAGGGCGATAGAGGCGATTGCCCCCACCCCACACAAAACCATAGAGATATTCTACACCCGTTTATTTCTTCAAAATAGAAATTTTATACCGAAAAAGAAATTAATAAAACACTTATATAAGAGTGAATAATAATAAAAACAAAAATGTTGAAATCAAAAATAAAAAATTCACAGAAGAGACTTCAGCATAATATAATGTACTTAACTTATTCAACATCATAAATAACAGAAAAACGCAGTGCTGCATATAATATCTGAAATAATATATTTTCTTCTTATAAATAAAGAAATCAATTTTATTTTTCTGCATGTTCAATGTGGGATCTTAGCCCTCGCCCCTCCCCATACAAAATTCCTGGCTACGCCACTGCTAATAGTACATAGTACAATGTACCCACCTTGGGCCTGAACTAGTACTCAAATATAATAATATCGCACAGGTTTCATACGAGTCCTGGAAATCCTCGAAAATCTGGATTCTCGTGTGTTTTACCTAGATGTCCTTGGAAAGTCCTTAAATTTTCCATTGAGAGTCCTAGGGTCAATTTAGTTGTATACGATATTGTAACATAATACCAGGTGCAATTTGTACACAATAGTATTGGAAATATTTAACGTCCCAATACTGTTTGACATATATTCAATAACTTTTGTTCTATTAATAATTTTTAACTTTTTTGAAAATCATTACTGCATTATTGCACGACAGTGATAATGTATGATTTTTTTTTCTTAAGAATTCTCCGAATTTTCAAATTTGAAATTTCATTCTACGGTTTTAGAAATTATTCAAAATAGCCATTTTGTGGATTTGATTTTTAGAAAATTTTTGATGCTTAAATCCCTTCATTTTCTACAATTGTTTTGAGTTTGCGAATAATTTTGATAATTTTGTCAAATTTGTCAATAATTAGGGATAGGATTTATAATATGCTCTATAAAACTAAGAAATATGCTAATGTGTTGCAAAAATTTTATAATATGCGCTTAAAAATGATGTAATATGAATTTGAAAAACAAAAATATTATACGTTATCGTTCTAGCGCAATGCTAATAGTAATAGTTTTCAAAAAAACAAAAAGCTAAAAATTATTAACAAAATAAAAGTTATTACATTTATCATATCACACTGGGATACCCTATGTGTATATATATATATATATATATTATACATACACTAATAACAGGTCGTCAGTTTGGCCCTTCAAGGTTTACATTTGAAAATATTAATTTCGTCGGTTTTTTGTTTACATAATATCTATTTTTTATGTTATCAGATATCATCAAATTATACTTAATATTAGTTTTTGTTATCTATGGACTATTATTTGAAATAATAAGGACATGTTTATTTGTCACTATTTATATAAATGTAATTGCGATATTAAATGACATAGAATAACAAGCAATTTTGTAGTAATACTTTTTTTTTTAATTCCATTTCACAATAATTTACTTAAGAAGATTGCACCACACTTATACATCAGTGTATAGGAAAATAATTCGAGCTATGATGCTCGGAACTGAATAGTAAAAAATCAGTAGTACATTAAAAATGTAATTGTTAAGATCCTAAATACTGTCATAAAAAAAAAAAAAAAATCTTTGAATTTTAATTTAATTATTATTATCATTATTTGTTTTGTTTATATGATCTCCTTATTATATATAGCATCTATTTATTAATGAACCCCAACATAGAGCGTTTAGTCCAGAAATTAGAATTTGAATAGTTAAATATTAATTTGGAATGAATCGCGGGCTTAGGTCCATCGTTATTATACCACCCACCACTTAGTGCACAGCAGGTACTAAAAGCAATACAGTTTTACTACACGTCATTAACGTTCTCGTTTTAACCTTCATTGGGTTGCGCTTGTAAAAAACCGTTAAGGGATGAAAAAGGCATGTCAGAGTTCATCCCTAAACGATAACGACTATTCATATACATGCGTTTTCCCGGAACAAAGTTCGAGCGAGAAATATCGGATGGAGTTAATGTCTTGGATCGATTCATTTTCAAATATTGGATTTCTTGTGTATTCTCTGAGTTAAATGTAGTAAAAATTAAATTAAATAAAACTATCAAAACAGATTCGATAAATTTTACTTACATAATGTTTTCACACAAGGACCTACTTTATTTGTCGAGTACCTAATATACGTTTACAAAAAAAAAAAAAAATGTGTACTTCGCATCTCGGGTGTGAAGCTCTTGGTGGGTGTATTGAATTTTAAAGAAACGATAAATCATTTCTTCAATAAAACGGTTCTGAACGAGGGAAGTTAATAGTATAAAAAATAAATGAGAAAAAAAAATTTTTAGAAAAATGTCCAAATTTTTTTTTCACATTTCCAAAATCTTTCTCAAAATGCTGGTTTTTCGTTTTTGTCAAATTTTGGGTAATTTTTTCAAAAAAAAAATCGAAGAATTGAGAAATCCAAAAAATGGCCTGTTTAAAGTACCATCTAAAGGCGATTCCGGTCTGAAAAAAATGCTGATCGAAACTTTCGGACAAACATTTCCATACGAAAAAATAAACATCGTTGTAAAAACTCTAGCTTCATCACTTCGTTCAGAAACTAAAAGAAAGATTTTTGACTGTGCGCAAAACATAAGTGCGTCCCGTTCGAAATGAACGTTCGCTTTATTTAATTTGTCTTTTGACTTTCACTCGCCGCCGCGTACACAGATTTAGTGTGTGTGTGTGTGTTTTCCTCGTGGTGGCAATCACAGGGAAGATTTCTTTTAAAGTGATGGATGGGATTTAAACGGCAGTTCAAACGTCACTGCAGTGTAAGTTATTGATGTGGAGAGAGAAAAAAAAACGAAAGGAACACATTTCTGGCGCTCAATATAAATCCCGTACGTACGTGCAACATCTAATAAATATATATATATATATATATATATAATATATATACATACAAGTACACGGGTATACTTTCTTACAGGGGAAACAGCGTTTTCCTTGTTTAACGTAAATCCGTTACTGATGTGATATTTTATTATTGCCGTTCCCCAAAAAATATAAATATTCTTCTACGCGTTATCGTTCAACAATAATTAGGTACCGTATTTGTGAGGGGTATAGTTTCAGAAAAACCAGCTAAAAGATAATTTTTTCAAAGTGGATTTCCTTTTTAATTTTCCAAAAATATTCACACTGTATTACTACATAGTTGGTAAAAATGTTGAACAAGGCTATATAATCGATATTAAACGAGGACAGAAATTTGTGGTTAGTATCGAAACCAGCAATCTAACGATGTTTATTGTAAATCAAGCCATAATTAAACACGTGTTTTTATCTGCTCTGTTTAGTTAGTACTCAAATTTTTTCAGTTTTCGTGAAATTAAGTATTAACTATAATTAAGTTCTATTTGGTTATCATTTTTTTTTTTTTTTTTTGCTATTAGGTAAATTATATACATAAAATTCGAAATGTTTTGTATTTCTTAAATTTTTTCCAGTGTTTGTTTCAAAGTTATCTCATAAAGTCATAAAGTCAATTTCAAAACCAGCCATAAGTGAAAAAAAAAATTTAATTGTTGGTTTCAAAAACATCCATATGCTTAAATTCACAACAAACCCCGCAGCCATTTCAAAACTATAAATTTATTTAACTCTTGTAGTAATATTTTTACAAAATATATATATATATATTCACATAAAATATGTGCACCATTGAAAGATTTGATTTCATATTATGTATTATAAAATATTATAGACCAAGTATTTTACGTTATTTTCGTTTTTTTTTTTTTTTGTTCCTGAAAAATTTCGAAAATTGCTTATAACTGTGTAAAGTCAATAATAGCAGTACCTAATGAAATCGTATTTACGGAGACTCGTTTATTACACGATAACGGGAATAAAAAAGCCGGACATACTTCGCTCGTCGGGGTGTTCTTCGCACGACGGGTGGAATTCTCTTGACGGGTGTATTGAATTTTACAGAAACGATAAATCGTTTCTTCAACAAAACGATTCTGAACGAAGAAAGCTAATAGTATAAAAAATAAATGAGAAAAAAAATGTTAGAAAAATGTCTAAAATTTTTTTTTCTACATTTCGAAAATTTTCTTGCGCCAAAATCTTTCCCATATTATTTTCTATCTACGTTTAAATTTTCATATAATTCGGATGAAAAAACTGATGGTTTCCGAGTCGTTTTCGTCAAATTTTGGGTAGTTTTTTAAAAAAAAAAGAAAATTGAAGAATTGAGAAATTCAAAAAATGACCTCTCTAAAGTACCATCTATAGAGGCAAATCCGGTCTGAAAAAGTTACCGATCGAAACTTCTGGACAAGTATTTCCATACGAAAATTCGTACACAGAAAAAAATAAAATAAACACTTCGTTCAGAATCTAAAACGATGTACCAACAATGGATTTTTCACGGAGCAACTGCAGCAACGGCACGTCACGACGAATACACGTATGTATATAGTTATTTTAATCGCCGATTTCGGCACGATCTCACGACGTTTTTATTAAACAAACGGTCGGTGTATTGTATAAAATAGAAAACTTTTGTTATTGTTGTTTTCCTCCCCCCCCCTATCAGAAATATAATCGCTGGCCGTGAACTCTGACACACACTAAAAAACGTATTTATTATGTATATACTACACGTATAATAGATAATTTAATATTGTAATGACAGAACGCGATATTACGCCATATAATTGCATATTATGAATGATTGGGATGTAATAATATAAACGTGAATAATATTGTGTGTTTTTGTCTGGGAGAATAATATTATGAGAAAGCGCGTTGCCGAAAAAATACGTACGTTATGTGGAAACCGATGTTTTATAACAACAATAATAAAAAAAAAAAAAATATTCTGTATTCGGGGAAACGCGCGTGCGCACCGCCGCCCATCTAAACAACGTCGTAATTTATAGGTACTTACCCCAAAATATTTTGTTATCCGTCCTTGTATAACCGCCGTAAGTAATTCTCCAAACCTTTCAATTTTTTAACGCATTTTATATTAGGTTTTTTTTTTCCCCCCCGCCGTATTTTAAAGTAAAACAGAGACACTTGCGCCGGGGTGACGCGCTCACGGCGGCAATATTACCCGGGGAAAGACATCTATTACGCCTATAAAGTGTGTAAACGATGTTGTTGTTCATCGTTTTTAATTTTTATAAACTGGAAGAGAAATATATACGTATGTATGTATATATGCTGGGAAACGACGACGAAAAGCGTATACACTCAATGACAGGCAAATATATATTATATATGTTAAAACTTTTAAATACATAAATGAATAATATATATGTATAGTATTTGTTTTTTTCTACTCCATATACGAATTTATCGAACGACGAACATTTCTCTAATGATAATTATTATAATAATTAGTGATGCACAACGATATTGCATTTGGATGTCGATATCGAAATGACTAATTTTTCGATTGTACATCGAAATTGATATAATATTATGATAATATGGTTATGATTTGTTAATAACTAAAAAATAGTAGATACTATTCGTATTGTTAGGCTGATAACAGGTATTGATAATAATTAATAATATTAGGTTAGGTTTGGTCAGGTTTAGAAATTCAAAATTACCATATTTATAAATATGATATTCGTTAAATTTTTTTTCTGTTTATTAAATTATCGAAACCTTTTACTCGATGTATTAAAATCAAAATAAATAAGTCAAAAGATGTTTTAATTGAATAGTGATTTGAAAAAAATGTTTTTTAATTTATTGATAAATAGTAACAATTAATTAAATAAAAAATATTTAAAAAGTGGTAAACGGAAAATTGGTACGGTTATTGTATTTTGAACAAAGGAAATGAAATAAGCGGAATATTGGTACTATAAAACATTTTATTTTCAGTGGTTCTAAAAATGAATGCGAAATGAAATTAAATATATTATGTTTACAGTAGTAATAATATGATCGTAAAAAATATGCCCAAAATTAAATTAAATATGTGTTCACAATAATAGTAATATAACAGTAAAAATATGTGTCCAAAATGTATTATAAAATCATAATAGTTCACAATAATTCATAATAATTCAAAATTAAATATAAATTCACAATAGTTTACAATAATTAATAATTATACATCCAATAGTTTCCCTATGGTATTTAAAAACATATCCATATTCCATTGTAATTTCTTTATTTTTGCGTAACTGGGAATAGTTTCATGTAGTTTGTATCGATGTTGACCGTTGCATTTATACTGAAAGTCGCATGAAACCTATACAATCTTTATTCATTGTCATTATTTATTGTAGATTAGATTGTTACTTCCCTACTATTCCATGCAGTTACTGTAGTTACTTATCTAATGTGTATTGTTAATTGTTTTTTTTTTTTTTTCATAGTTTAAGAAACCCTGGTTTTTAACGACCGTACCAATTTTCCGACAATCTTAAAAAGTAGCTTCAGGGACTGGAACCGAACCGACAAAAAACAGTTCTGGAACCGAAGAACCCTTTGAACACTGGGAACCGAAACTGTAATCCTTATTTTTTGACCTTTATTTTGAAATAAAATTCCGTTACTCGAAGTTCTCAAAACTAAGTGTATCTATCTGACTAATTTCTTTTCTTTTTTTTTTTTAACGTGACATAAAGATTGGACATCTAGAAATTCTTGTGATTATTAATTGTAATACAATGTGTTATACAAATTAATCTACAATACGAGTTCAGACGACGGAAAAGAATCAGACGAGTGTCATCAAACTAAGAGGCCTGAATAACCTAACCTAACCTAACCTAACCTAACAAATAAGTCCGCAATCTGCCGTTTGAGATTTTTTTGAAGTACCCAAGTCTCGACTGTTATAGTTCAATAACAATGTTTACACTGCACGTTACTTAGAAACGTAGAAATACGACTTAATCGGTGTACTGTTCAATATTATTTTTTACAAATAATTAATTAAAAATACCAGAAGGTTTACTTAATTGATTTATCGACACGACGTAATTTAAAATAATATTATATATTTTTTTTTAATTTCCAAACCGTTTCCTTTCCCATTCGTCGAATTATAAGCAATTAAAAGAAATACACGTACAAGCTCATTTCCAATACGTAAAAATTAATTAAAATTTTTTCCACAAAAACCCACATAATGATTATTAAGTGCCTTAATTAAATTATTTATTCATATTATGATTAAAAAAAAAAAAAAAAAACTTACCTTCAAGCTGTTTAAGCGAGTTGTATGCGCCTTATTACATATTAATTATATATTTAAAAAAAAGATTACTTCGTTTTCAAAATGAAGTTCGTTAATAGCTTCCCGTAAGTAAATGATTATGTTAATATAATAATTGTGTGATAGTGGTTATTGACCCTTTTGACAGTCTACCGAAGTGATACAAAATTTATCTCCGTATTATTTTACCGAATACATAAATATATATTCATCATGTCGATAGTATATTTTCAATCATATTTTCACACTTTTGTTAATAATGTACTTCAAAAACAATAATATGTTTAAATTATTTTGTCATTATTATCATTATGTTATGTTTTCGAGTGCGACTGAGAATTTGTCGGGTATAATGTTATTTATTCAAAACGAATAATTTAAATTTTCTAAAACAGCAACAGGTACGTATATTAATTGTCTCAGACATGGATTTCTACAGAAAAAATAACGAGATAATTGATTTTAAGTAATTACTGTCAAAATGCAAAATTCATATAGGTAATATGTATCCATTAATATTATAATAAAATAGTATTTTATTTCTCATACAAATTTGAATCATCCATTTAGACACGTTAATTGTTGAAAATAATTAACTCATAATAATAATAATGATTGTTTTTATTTTTTGATATAAATTACTTCTGCAGTTAATTCCATATCGTGATAGAATTAAGTGATGTATGTGTAGAAAGAACCAAGGGGTTAAATCCACCCCAACGTCCGCATTACATTTTCTTTTATAAGAAATATATTTCTAACTGTTGAATTAAGTTAGATTTTTCGTTCTCATTCTTTTCTCTATATTGAATTTGAGCTTATTTTAAAGTCGAACTAGTCTTACTTAATGCACATTATATTTCCAAGTTTTTCCTATTTAGTTTTTCTTATATCCCAGCCCTACGAGTACACAATAATTTCACAAAATTAATTCGAGTCCTTCAGCGACAAATCTATTAAAATAATCCTGAGACTTAGGCAAATCGATTATTCATTAATTACCTACATCGGATATAGAAATTTGAAAATAAAGTAAGGGATGGGGTGACACTTATTTTCTCGAAATTTACCCCAAGATCAAAATGAATGTGTTTCATCCGTAAAAATATCGGAAATGAAACGATATTAGCGTTAATTAATTTGCCGATCCCCCCCCCCTCCACGCCACCGGAAAAATTACGTGTAAGTCACTGGCCGCGTTTATTGTTAATCGCGCCTCATAAACGATGAAAATCGTTGTAGACGTTATGAGGAATTTCCGCTATCATTAGCTGCAAGCACAGTAAACCTAATATAGATAGTAATTATTATTGTTTAGGTACTCACCAATTAAACTTTCAAATTGTTTTTTTTTTTTTTTTTTTTTAATAGGTATTATTTATTTTTTTAGTTACAAAATAAAGCAGATACGAATTCCGAAATTTATTATTAATTTATTCTGACCATTTTTCAACAGAGTACAAAAACCGTATTGGTTATTGCGTTTCCAAAATTTATCACACAAATCAGCAGGTGGCGCTTTTTAGTATATTAAAAGTAGTTTATAAAAAATACTAATTCAAAGTGTATTTGATGAAAAATACATTAATTTATAAGTTTCTCGTTCGTAGGTCTTGAGTTTACACTCGGGAAGTTTTTCCAATTATATTGCGTCACCCTTCGCGGTGCGGTCCCAACCCCCGAATTAACCATCGCGCGGTATACTTATATATTTTATACACGACGATGTTTCCTCGATGACTGATGTGTGTGACGGCGCCGCCGCCGTGAGAGGGGTTCGAAAATATTTTTAGTCTTACGAGTATTAAATTTTCCGTTTTAAACGAGCCGGAATTTATCAAAACGGTAACGAAGCACGGGGTGGTGGTGGTGGTGGTGGTGGTGGTGGAGGGAGAACACGTGCTTACAGTGCATAACATTCAAAACACTAGCAAAGCATGTGTTTCTGTGCAGAACGTACGAAGTGCAATGTTACTGCGACCAGTGTTGCTTTTTGTATCAGTGTAATTTTAAATTCGTATAAAAGAATGATTAATTTTAGATTCTGAACGAAGTGAATGAAGTGTTTTTACAATGATATTTTTTTTTCCTGTGTACAACTTTTTGTATACAAATACTTGTCCAAAAGTTTCGATTAGTAACCTTTTGAAACCGGATTTGTACTTTAGAGACGTCGTTTTTTGAATATCTCGATTCTTCAATTTTTTTTTGGAAAAAACTACCCAAAATTTGACAAAAACGACTCGGAAACCATCGTTTTTTGATCCGACTATATGAAAACTTAAATATAGATAGAAAATCATATATAAGAAAGATTTTGACACAAGAAAACTTTGGAAATGTGAAAAAAATATTTTGGACATTTTTCTAACATTTATTTTTCATACTATTAACTTCCTTCGTTCAGAATCGTTTTATTGGAGAAATGATTTATCGTTTCTTTAAAATTCAGTACACCCGTCAAGAGAATTCCACCCGACGTGCGAAGAACATCCCGACAAGCGAAGCACACACTTTTTTTTAATTATTAAAATGTTATGTATTCAACGGCTGATTTTGAAATAACATTGAGTAAAACAAACCATTTCAATTTGTTCATTTTTTTATAAATAATTTAAACAGCAGTAAATGCGATAAAAGTAATTATATAATAAATGTATTAAGAGAAACGGATATGGTTTTTATATATTTGCCTTCGATTTCGGATTACACGAGTAAAAAAAGTGTGTACTTCGCTCGTCGGGTTGTTCTTCGCACGTCGGGTGGGATTCTCTTGACGGGTGTATTGAATTTTAAAGAAACGATTCTGAACGAACAAAGTTAATGATATAAAAAATAAATGAGAAAAAAAAAATAAACATTTCCGTAAAAACACTAGCTTCTTCATCACTTCGTTCAGAACCTAAAAAAGGGTAAATTGACGTTTTGGCCCGCGAATTATTATTTTTCAAAATAATTTTGAGTTCGAGACCATCGCATTCATATAATATACACGCTACGTGTGCGTACTTAGGGGTGTTATTAAATTTTCACTCGGATTGCGCACGGTTTCGGAATTCGCCACAGCTTTATAATATCGTACTAGACTTGTTTTTTTTTTTTTTTTTTTTAATATACTATATATTTATTATACGAGCTCACAACCCGCACACGCTTGTTGTACCTATTTAATAATATATTACACGCACGAGACCGCGGAGGAGGAGATCGTGGATTTTCGCGTACCGCGATTTTATCACGCCCCCGGAGACGATAATAATAATATTATAACAGCGGAAAAGTGCGAGTATGTACATATTATTATGTATATTATATGGGTACCGGCTAACCCGTAAGTACATAAAACGGTAATATTAAAATATTAGGATCTCGGTGTGGGACTGCACGTGTATTAAATAAATATTTTTTGAATTACCGTTGGCTATCCCCACCGCCGCATTATTGTAGTTTGTTCGTCGCAAAACGCGGCCCCGGAACAGTTAGAGAGGGGCTAAGGGGTTGAAGCCCTCCCCGTTGTCGGTATCGTATATTTTATTTCGTAAGAAAGATAAAGCCATAAATCTATAAATTAAATTAGATTTCTTGCAATTGTTTTATTATTTATTTATTTATTTATTTTTTTTTTTGACAACATTTTTGAGTACGAACCTATATAGTTGAATTAAGTCTTCTTTAATCCTTCTGTAGATCATGATGGATTACAATCAAGACCGCACTTAAAACACGTTATTTTCGAAATTTTCAAAAATAACCTACTACCACTGCATTATGTAAAACAACTGTACAAAATTAATTTTATTTATTTAGTATAGTAAATTGAAAATATCGATACTCAAATCTAAACAAATAGAAAAATTTTTTTTAGAATTTACCACATTTTTTTTTTTTTTTTTATTAAGTATTTATCAGATTCGATAGAATTGTCAAACGAGTTAATTTTGAAATATTAGAAACTTTTGATTTTTTATCGTGTGATAAAAATGTTATGGAACAGTGATGATTTTTAGTTCTACGACCATATATTTACAGCACGGGGTGCTGTAATACAGTGCTTCTCAATTTTTTTTTTTTTTTATCATAGGCCCCTTAAATTGAATGTACAGTAAAACCTCTCTATAACGGACCCTCTATTAAACGGAATTCTCCTTATATCGGAAAATGTCAATAGTCCCGGTACAAATAATATATGAAATTGACC